>JADRCD010227772.1:43773-67408 GCA_019843815.1 Montemys delectorum
GGGGGGGGGGGGATCCTTTGTGTTGTTACTTTATTTTTAAAAATTTTTATTGATTTGTTTTTTGAGTTTCGCATAGCCTAGGCTAATCTTAAACTATGTAGCCGAGAGTGTCCTTGAAGTTATGGTCTTCCTGTCTCTGCTTTCTGACAGCTAGGCTTATAGTCCTCTCTGTATCCAGTCTCATGTGATGACACAGACGAAACCCAGGGCACTATGTTCTCAACAAGCACTCTATCAGCTGAGCTGTTCCCCCAATGTCTCTAAGTTTGAAGTCATTTTCCAAGTTTAAAAAAAAGAAAAAAAAAAAAAAGGAACTTTTAAAAAAGGAGTTATGTGAACAAGTAGGGGCAGAAGAGAAGAGCCTGAGGACAAATCCTTTGGGAAGGACTGTATGAAGGGGTGCCACTACTGCCACCTAACATTCTAAGTTCTTGTTAATAGGTAAGAACAAAAGAGACCGACAGGGAAGTTGCCCGGGGCCGTGAGCCAGCTATTACTGCTCACCATTCTCCAGAACGACTGCAGCAGCACAGGCACCCTCCGCCTTATGCTTCTGCTCATCTAGAAGGCAGTGCATGATGGGATGTCAGCTCAACTATGGTCAGGTAAAAGAAAATAGTTCGGAAGATAAGGTGATGTCATTGGTGGCCAAAAGCTAACACAATACCCTTTGAAAACACACTGGCTGCTTCTTAACAAAGGAAGAAATTCCTAAGTTTGATTAGAAAATGTCATTGTGGTAACCACAGACAGAGGGAGTTGTGTAGACTTAAGTCCCCAAATCTTCATGATACCATCAGTCAGCTCTGCATAACGACAAGGATGGCAGAATCTCACACAAATCAGTAATTCCTACTCTGGAGGAGACACTATCAACCCACAAAAGAGACAATAACACATGGAGATAGTGGCTGAATAAACGTAGACAAAGGATACAGGTATCCTAAAAAAGTCTACAGTCAGGCACCTAGCCTGCCAATTCCCACAGGCTGCCAGCACTCACCGCAAAGCAGCCAATCACATCGTTCTCTGCAAATTTGTCTCCGTAGTTTTCAAAGCGGCTATTGGTAGACTTCTTCCCTGTGCCTCCATAACCATAGGAAAAAGGCTCTTCACCTGAAGGAAGGCACAGGCAGGTTAAATCTTTGATGGACTGACTTAACACCTTCAAGCTGCCACACTTAATCTGAAGACAAAGTCATTTTCTCTACTGTTTTGTTTTGAGACAAGTCTCACTGTATAGCCCTTGTTGGCCTCGAACTCACTTTGTAGACCGGGCAGGCCTTAAACTCACAGAAGTCCACCTGCCTCTGCCTCCCAAGTACTGGGATTAAAGGCATATGACATTGTGCCTGGCCACCATCTGTATTTCAAAACTAAGAAAAAGATAAAATGAGATGGCCTATGTTTTTATTAGACTAGGTGTTTCAGAATGCCCAGGCTGGCCTCACATTCTCAACCCTCTTTGTATATAGCCAGGACTGGGGAATTTATCATTGCATTTGGCTCTGACCTATAATTCTTTTTCTTTATGTTTTGTTGAGATTGGGTCTCACGCTGCCCCAGTTAGCTTCAAACTCATTTAAGAGCCAGGTCTGTCTTCAAACTCTTAACTTTTCACCTCCACACTCCAGGAGCTGGGATTCCAAGTATGTGCCACCACTCCTGAATCTTCTTTTAAAGACTTTTAAATACTTTTACCTATGTGTACATGTGCCTATCTGAATTTAAGTGCACCTTCTGGTTACAGGTGCCTGGATGCTGGAAGGCACCGGATCCTCTCAAACTCTAGGTTATAGGTGCTTGTAAACTGCCTGGTGCAGAGGCTGAGAATCAAACCTGAGTCCTCTATAAGAACAGCAAGCTCTTTTCTGTTTGTTTTAAGGATGCAAATGATTCTTCTTTAAAAAAAATAATTTTATGTACACTGGGGTTTTTCCTGTAGGTATGACTGTAAGGCGCCAGATCCCCCGAAACTAGAATAGAAACAGTTATGAGCTGACACATGGGTGTTGAGAATTGAATCCTGGTCCTCTGGAAGAACAGCCAGTGCTCTTAACTGCTAAACTATCTCGCCAGGCCCTGTACACATGGTTCTTAAATAAAGAATGCTACTACATAGAAAAATAAAAAGTAGTGGTTATTATTTTGTACAGAGAGGTCGGATGACAACCTTTCAGAGTCAGTTCTTTTTCCATATTTATTGACACAGGTCTTCCTTAGGCCTGTGTACCAGGTGCTCTTATTGGATGAGCCCTCTTACCAGCCCTTACCAGCCTTTTTACCTGCCATATCATTCTGTGTGTGGTGCTGAGGATTAACCTCACATACCTACTTTTAAGTATTTGCCTAAAGTTGACAAGTAATTACAAGGATAGGAACTCAAGCAAACCCATGGGATTTGTTTAAACAAGCCACAAAAGGAAACTTGTCAAATAAATAAAATAGGGTTGGGATGTAGGTCAGTGGCAGAACAACTGAATGCCCAGCTTTTGTGAGGCCCTGGGCTTGACTTCCAGCACCCACCACAGAACAAAAAATGGAAATTGCTACAGAATAGAAAATTATGCATTGGCCAAGAAAACATACTATTTCCAAAATTTGGTCCATTATATATTAAAAGAAGCCAGACTACGTAAAAGTTCACAACATGACCGCTTGAGTATGCATAAAAACCAAAAGCAATGTGCAGAAGATAAGTCACTGGGCCTGGCAGCCCCTGCTTCTTCCATTTTCACTCTAGATTCTACTCTGCACAGAAAATTATAAAGAGCAGGGCTTACAATTTATTTCAGTATGGTGTGAGGGTAGAAATGGTTTTAAATAAAGGGAACAGTTCTCAAAGAGAACTATGGACCCTCTGGTAAAAGACAAAGTTGAAGAATTAATACTGGAAAAAAAAAGTTGTTTCCGACAGGTTGCAGCTGAATCTAGTCTGCCTAAAGCCAGGCAGTGACACGAAATTAACAGGTGAATCTGCCCCTCCCCCATAGGTGTGTGCTGAATCCGATACTGGGAAGAGAGCTTAGGAGTCCTGAGAATCCAGGGTCAGGGGTTATCAGTCTCTACTGAGGACTGCCTGCTGACCTCTTCTTACCTAGCTGAGTGCTGCAAGAGTCCAAGGACCAGCCAATACGAACAACGTGGGGGTCAGGCTCTGTAGACGGAAGGTGCTTCACAGAGATTTCCTCATTGATCTGAGGACAGAACATAAGAATGCTCAGGATCGATTCTCTTAGAGCTGGTGGGTTATGAGGCAATGTAGGAAGTAAGTGTACAAGGCAATTAACAGTGATGGTGCTGGGATGGTGGTTCATGCCTGGAATCTCAGCACTGTGGAGGCAGAAACAGGAAGACTGCCACAATTTGAGGCCAGATTGAGTTACACAGTGAGGCTGAGGCCAACCTAGGCCAGTGAGATCCTGCCTAGATAGGATGGATGGATAAACAGACAGACAGACAGGTATAAAAGATGACTTGGTTGCTAGAACAGGGGCTCAAGTAGCTCCCAAGAGCCTTCTGTGATGGCAGGGCCTCCCAAACACAGCTCCCCTTTGCAGTTTCAATATTTGTTGCAGGGGAAATAAACTTTCACTGGAGAAAGCATTTGCATAGCAGGCATGAGGGTGGGTCCACAGCATCAAAAACCAGGAGAGCTTAAGTGCACGGGCTTTGTACCCAAGTACCCCCAGATCACCCAGGGGTTCAAGTATGTAAATGTGAGCTTACAAGAACACTGAGCGCAGCATTCTTTTTATAAAAGCCAAGAAGAAAACCACCAATAAGGAACCAGGTACATTATGGTACAATCAGGCCACCACAAAACAAATTAAAAAGATAAGACAGGACTAAGGTAAGAGTATGGAAAAAATGTTCGGGAACAAAGGCATCCTTAACACCGTGTTGCCTTGCTCTTCCAGAAACTTCCTTTAGATGGAAAGGTAGGGATGGAGCATAGGACAGTCTGCTTTTTAATTCCATGCTCTGTGGGCTCCAGCTGTATCACGATGGCGACCTGATAGCCCTATCTAATGAAACTTGTTTGTAGCCTTAGAAAGATACCACATTCTACTGACTTTAAGACATTTTTCATACATCTGTTATCTGTGAAATAACAGTTTATCATGCAATCTACAGACAAAGGCCATACAGTTTGACAGTATTCCTTTAACTGGTACTTTAAATACTGTGTCTTCAATTGACCGTGTCAGTCAGTAAAATGAACCTGTGTCCACTGTACCTCTAGGCTGGGGTGTGAGAATATTTACTTCATGTTAAACTGTGAGATCAATGGAGATAATTGACATGAAAAACTCAGCACTGACTGTGTGTGAAGGACTCTACAGATACTATCATAAATAAATTTGGATATATAAAGAACACACCAGAATTTTTATACCTAATGCTGGGGATGGAACTGACTTCCTCAAACATGCTCTTATTATACCTCTTGCCCAAAAGGTTAACACATATGTGACCTTGGGCAGGAGGGGCTCACAGAGAGGACATGCTAATAACTTCTGCCTTTTAATTCCACACCGTGCAAAGCAAATTCTTGCTCCACACGAACATGCACTGTTCTCATACCCTGACATGGAACTCTGGTAATGGGCAATGTGGGCAGCTCTTCACCCACTCTTTTTTGAACTACACTTACACAATTATGCATGGGTGTATGCTTGTTGTCAAGAGAACAACTTTTGGGAATTGATCCTCTCTTTCCATTACGTGGATAAGAAGACTGAATGCAGGTTGTCAGGTGTGGCTGCAAATGCCCTGACTTGCTAAGCCATCTCCCTGGAGTCCGTACTTTGAGACAACCCCTTTGCCCATTTTACAAACATCGCTGTTAGGCTCTGCGCTACCTGCCGCAAATCTCACCACAGAAAAGAATACTATTGTCCTACTTTTCTGAGACAGTTAGGCCATGACAATTCATCATACTTTTATCTGTTTGGACATTGTTTAAGTTCAAACCAATTACTTGCAGTCAGCTCTGAACAAGGTGGCTGGCTGGTGACAGGCTACTCCAAAGGATAGACTTGATTTCTGTCTTTCTTGTCTATTTCTCCCACTCACCTTCATTTCAAAACACACACGCCCCCTTCTGACCCCATAGCTGGCACGGGCTCCTGACCACAGGTATGCAAAGCCCTCAATCGTCAATGGATAGCCACTACTCCGGTCTCGAGCCACTTTGAAGTGCAGGTCACAGTTATCTGTAAAGAAAAGAACCCCAGACAATTGGCTGATGTGTGGGGTTTAAGGATAGGCTTCAGAAGTCCCTCAGAAACTATAGTAAATACCTTTGAAGGTAATGTGTCACAACGTAGAGAGAGGTTTAACAGCTTTTTAAGTAAGTTCAAACTGAGATTTCAGGGTACTGAGAGTACCCTAGTACCATACACTTTAATTACCACTCGGTGCCAATAGCTTAAGAGCAGATTTCTGTTCTTAGCCCTGGTATGAATATCTGACCTGAACCACACCTGGCATCTAGAAAGAGCCAGGCACACCTTTAGGAAATTCTTTTTTGACCATCTTGCCCATGAGATGCTCTCATTTCTTGGCAGGCTGAAATTCACTGTCAATATATCAGCATTTAGTTCTGGCTTGAGGACCACTGCTACCCAAACACTTTCAGAAATGAAATGGTCAGCTGTCTTCAGTAGCTTGTGAGAGAAGAGAAATTGTTTGTCTTTATCTCTCACCAAAACACACAGCCAGTGACCTATAAACATGAGCTACATAAAGAAACATTTGATGTGTTAAATCCGCCTGCCTCTGCCTCCCAAGTGCTGGGATTAAAGGCATGCGCCACCACTGCCCGGCATATACAGTGTTTTTAAGAGCCAAAGTAGGCTTCTGGGTATATGTGAAAATAGACTCAATGGCTCTACCACACAGACTGACTTCAATAGTCGAGGTCCTCCATAATAATTCCTGGGTGGTTAGATGTACAGTCAAGGCAAAGTGTCTCATGCACTGGAGAACAGATAACAGGCCAGCGTCTCAAAGGACAAAGTGGCATTGGTTTCACTAGGTACGTGAGCAGCTAATGGAAATTGGCGAGCTGGTTGTCAAAGAGTTAAGTTTCTCCTAGCAGCACTCAGATCCCCCCCCACCCCATTTAGAGACAAGCCCCCTGTGTACACAGGGTGGCACACATTTTCATATTCCTTTTGCCACCTTGTTTTGGGAGTCTTGCTGGACATGTGGACATGTGGTAGGAAGACGGCACTACTTCCCTTTGTAAAGAAACAAGGAGAAGTAGAACAGCTTGCCTAGGGCCCCCCACAACTAACTCCACACCAGTGCCCTGGCTCTGGAGCATCGCTGGCTTACTCTAGATGTCACTAAAAAGAGCTGATGGAGGTCAGAAGGCAGAATGAGATGGGCACTGTCAGCACTCACATGTGTCAATGGCAACAAGGGTGTCATCAAAGTCATCTTCATCCTCTTCAGCAGGAGGCTGAGGAGAACGGCCCCTGTGTGGGAAAGAGGGCCAGTCATGTAACAGATAGATGGAGGAGTGTAGATGGATAAAGTTTCTGCTGAGACTTACAAGCGGCCCCCAACAGCTTTCAGGAGCACCATTTCTTCCCAGGGTTACCAAATACTTGCCGAGGACAGTGAGTATTAATTCTTAGCATATAAAAAGGACCAGTGGACTACTCTGTTACAGAAGGGCACTAGAATCACTCAAGGAGTCTTTTCAGACCTTCCTCTCACAGCCTAAGAATCTGACCCAGACTCTGCACACTGTGAGCTGCTGCCCTCACTGAGTGATGGCTCAGGGGAGGCCACAGAACTCAAGTTGGAACATTAAGGGCAAGAGCCTAGACAAACTGCAGCAACTAAAATGTGCCCATGTATTAGGCTTCTTAAAATCCTGCTATCTGAAAGGCTACAAAATGACCCACTTTTTCAGCCTCTTGTTCTCTTTAAAGCGTCCTTAATTATGAACAAGGTATCTTTCTACAACACTTTGTTAACTCATTGATCTCTGCTGTACACAAGTAGCCCAGCAGCTGACATTCACCTTGGCTGTTGCTGACACTCTTTACAGCACCTTAGGGAAGTCCCCTTCCAACCCTGCTGCTCCAGGATCACTGTCTTTATTAGTATTGTTTTCTCAACATAACCTTGGCTGGCTTCAAGTCAGAGATCTGCCTCCTGAGTGCTGGAATTAAAGATGTCATCTTAAGTGTATCCTAGCAAACTTTCCCTGACAGTTCCAAATTAGAGCTGATGTCCTCTTCTGCTCGTCATCAGCAAGTAGCTCCTGACCTTTGCTTTGAGGGAGGAAGAACAAGTCCATCTGACGTAGGCTCCTTGTCCTAATTTCAGTTACTGTCCCATGAGAGTCATATTCTTTCTTTTCTTCTGCCATGGTAGAGGTAGAACCCAGAGCCTAACATGCCACGAGGCAAGGGCTCCAGCACTCAGTTACAACCAGGCCTCTTAAACAGAGTTATGAACTAGTTAGAGATAGACTTCACAGGTAGGAGATTAAATATGCTTGGTGCACGAACCAGAAGACTGCTTATCCTTAGACTCCATGACTGGAAAAGGTCGTAGACAGGAGGCAAAGGAGGGAAGTAGGAAAGGGCAGGGCAGGGCTCAAAGGGAAGGGAAGGGAGAGCTTGTCCTAAGGGAAATACTCAGAGACGCGGCCACTCCTTGTGAGCTCCCAAAACATCCATCTTGCTCACTCTATGAACCTGTGATTTACTTGTGGTAAGAATATACCCCCAACCCTATATTGGGAAAGCAGAAGGCGAGCACGCTGTCCAATGTGCTTCTCTATGCTCAGTATTTAGTACCAGGGAAGGTGTCTCATGAATGCTGACGGGATGAGAGGTGAGTGGACAGGAGGGGTTGTGCTGGGGAAGGAGGTCAGGAAATAGCATTCAAATTAAGGGATACAGAATGGCCAATAAGAATCAGGGACTAGCCAGGAATAGAGGCCGGAGCAAGAGTATTTTTATGAGTTGAAGGCTAGCCTGGTAGACATAGAAGGTTTCAGGCCAGTTAGAATTATAGTGAGACCTTGTCTTAAAGGAAAAACAAAACAAAACAAAACAAAACAAAACAACAAAAAACCCTCACCAAAAACCAACCCATCAGAACAGACACTTCATAGCCCAGAAGCAGTAAGGAAAGGGCTGAAGATGCAGACTGGCATCCTAAAAGTAAAACCTAAGGCCTGGCATTTGCTCTGCAGGTAATAAGCAGGGAGGAACGGGAAGAAGGATCAAAGCTTAAGAAAGTTCAATCTGACAGCCAGTAAGGAAGGAGCACCAGGGAACAGAGAACACCCCTCCGCCCTCCTCAGAGCTCTCACCCAATGAGAAGTGTTGTCTCAAGTACCCACCTTCGATCCTCTCGGTGCTCGAAGTACCCACGGCCTCGATTCTCTTCAAAAGGCCTCTTTCGATTCTGGAATTGTGGTCTGTCTGTCTTGAGCTGCGAGGCTTCAGGGGGGAGGAAGCTAGGTGGAGCTTCTTGCTTCATTTCTGTCTTCAATTCTATTGTCAGACGAATCAGGATGGTCAAGACATTGGGAAAACCCTTGGATTATTACTTCTCCTACCACTTTACTCCTAATGATGCTGGCAGGCTTGTGACTACAGTGAAGGGTTGAGCTCTAAGAGACCTATGAGTGAGCCAAGGAGGCCAGAATAATATGAGGCTGTGTGGGTGACACCCTTCTTTCAGATTGGGCCCTTCAACACTAAATACAGTTAAGATCCCTCAAATGACCCAAAGTGCAACAACAGTTTTTGGCTAATGTTCTGAAGGCTCGTGAAAGCTGACAGTAACCTTGACCTACACTGAGAGGAAGTGAGCCCTAAGAGACTATAAAGGTCCTGTAAACTCTGAGAAGCAAGAGTTAAAACTGCCTCCCACCCTGACCTCTATCACCAGAGAACCTGTACGACTCATTCTTACTGAGCTTCTCTCTGACAAAGGGAGGGAAGAAGTGAAGTCAGAAGAGTATCAAATACAGCAAACTCTTCTGGCTCCAGTCACTTTCTACAAAGCCCAATCGACCAAGTGGGAAGGATTCTTACAGCCCGCTTTACTACAGCACATGGAACAAGTAACATCTGGGTAACATGTTGGTGGGTAGCCCCAGTCAGACAGATCCATGAATAGCGGACCCATGCTGCCCTACTCTCTGAGAGGGCACTAAGGGCACCGCCTCCGCCTACTGCTAATGCAACTAGCTCATATCTGCTCATCCCAGCGCTTGCTTCAAGTTACTCCCTAGTTTTGGCACATGAACCCAATTCCTGAGTCAATTTCTCTAGTTTTCCAGGGCAGAGATTGGGTTCAGTTATTTTGATGGCTGCCTTCACGGCTTAAACACAGGCCAGACACAGAGGAAGCCACTGGTGCTGTGTACCAGCACAGAAAACCACAACAACGACCAGCCAAATAACCTCACAAGACAGAGTCTGACATAAACCTACAGTTCCCTAGCCTCTCCTCTACACCACCCCACCCCACCCCCACCCCAACCAACCCAGCAGGGGATTTTACTCTGTGGATAAAGCAGAATTGAATTAGATAGGATCAACTAGATTCACGAGCAAAGACATTGGAGCTGGGAATGGTGATGCACATGAGTAATCTAGGCATTTGGGAGACTCAAGCAGGAACATTCCAAGATCTAGAATAGCTGGGCTCTATAGTGAGACCCTGCCTCAAAAGAAATCAACTTCTTTTTAAAAATACTGCCATACCAGGAATGGAGCATTAACAGTTATGGTTCAGTCATTTTCAACAGTAGGACTTTTTCCCCTAAACAATCAGATTTACTGGCAAGAAATGAAGCTCATGTATCAAGAACATTGGTCTTAGCCAGTTTCTTGGGCTTTACCCTCAGTTTTGCCACCAGACAAGTCACCCTCTCACATTAAGAAGGGAAGAACCTGTATGTTTTCCTGTTTACAGAAAACGCTGTTCTGCAATAATACAGGCACATTTTAGAGATCCTGATTTTAAATATATAGTATGAGGTTTATTACAATCTTGCACTTATCTGAGCCTTTAATGAGCAATAAACTCCTAAGAGGAAGTACAGATATGCTACATTTTCCAGTTTATCTGGCTCAGGAATCCTTTTCCAATGAGTAGTCTACTGGTGCAACATTCTTCAGAACAGAGGGAGCACCGCACTGGATTCAGAAAGCTCTTTTTGGCTCCCGAGTTGTAAGAGTCTAAGGCTAAAGCACTAACGCCCAGGTCTAAATTCTGCAGGGTGCTAGCACTGACACCTAGAAAGATAAGCGAAATCCAGACTCTGTTACTGTCTTCAAAACCAAACAGAACTGGGAGGGAAACAGAGGAAGAAGAACCAGGAGTACAAAGCCAGTCCCAGCTCCTTTTTGAGTTGAAAGCTAACTTGAACAACCTAGTAAGGATGCTATCTCAAAAATAAACCCTCAACTCCAAACAGAATAAACCCTAAATCTCAACCTACACAAACAAACGGACCAACCTTGCCAGAAAGTCAAAGTTCTCACTCAGTAAGAACTTGCCAGAAGAATTGCCCAAGAGAAAGTTGCAAGGTCTTACTTAGATTCTATTTTTTTTTCTTTCTCCAAGAAAGAAAGCGTGAGCCGGGCAGTGGTGGCGCACGCCTTTAATCCCAGCACTTGGGAGGCAGAGGCAGGCGGATTTCTGAGTTCCAGGGCAGCCTAGTCTACGGAGTGAGTTCCAGGACAGCAGAAACCTTGTCTCGAAAAACCAAATAAATAAATAAATAAATACAAAGAAAAAGAAAAAGAAAAAAGAAAAAAGAAAAAGAAATCATGGGAGCCTTCCTACCTGGGCGATATGCTTGCTGCTGTGGCTCCATGTCTAGTGGTCTCCTATCATAGCTTGACTCATTTTCTTGCTTGATGACAGGTGTCTCATAGAATTGGTTCTGTCTGGTAATATTGTCCATGACATCTTAGGATTAAAAAAAAAAATCAGTTAGATGAATGCATTTGAAAGTACTCTTGTAACCAAGACATCGGCCTTTACTCAGGTAAACAGACTGTCAGAAGTCCACCTTCAAATGGAAACCTATTAGGCAGTAGGTGCCCCCAGCTTCCTAAGGCTATGTCCTCTGTGTCTCAAAAGCCTGCAAAGAGATCTACAACTGGGCTCTATAGAAACTGAACACATTAAACCGACAGAGGAAGAGGTTCTACAGTTAAAATGAGATGGTAGAGTCAAAGAAGGAAGTCCAGTTTGATTTCTCTAAGCAGTACATCCTTACAGTAGCTTCTACTCTGGAGCCTAAACTTAGAGAAATGGAAGCTACTCTAAGGATACACCAGACACTTCAATGACCTGTTAACACTAGTCTCTACTTTAAAATTGATTGCTTAGAGTTGACTTCACGGCCTAGTCTTCAAAACTTGGAGCACAAACCAGCGCTCTGAAAAGTCCCATTCATCTGTGACTTAAAACCCTCCTGCCTGCCCCTGCCTTTTGATGTATATTAAATCTAGGGCCTCATGCATGTATCACCAGCATAGGCAATGCAGTGTTCAAACCTCAGAATCATTAATAGTATCCAGGATTACTAGGGATAGATCCCCAAATAGCTGGAGCTAGAAATGGATGATCAGGAAGTGATAAAGAGGGGCAATGGCAATACTAGCTACTTATGGAATGCATGCCATCCAGGCATCACCTGGGACACAGGTGAGTATGAACTTGCCCCACTAAAGCATCCAGTTTAGGGAGACAAACACGAGTATAAAATTCACATATTGACTGTATGTGAAGCACCAAGAGCTAAGAAAGATCCAATAAGGAACAGATAAGCCTCAACTCAAAGGATACATAGTCAAAGGCTCAGTGATGAGATCAGAGAACATTCCTGGGGAAGAATAACGTCTCATGTGAAAAGCTTAGAAGCAGAACAACAGCGGAAACAAAGAGAGAACGTTATGAACTTAGGACGAGAGCATGCAGCTCTGCCCCTGGGGTACGCGTACTGATGGGTACCTCCAGAGCTCTGCTAGAAGCTGTGCCAGGAGCAGCGAGGCAGAACCACAGGGAAGGAGACTGTATTCTGCCACTTGTTAACTGGATCCTTTCTCAGGGGACAAAAACATCTGGGCACAAACAAGGTGCAGCCCAAAGGGAAGAAAGCAAGACGTCATGTGGCTTTCTGTATACATTATCTGTTTACCAGGAATGAAGGAAGTACTAGAGAGGGAACCTGAAGGGGGGCTTAGATGATTTTGTTGGGGTGATGTCAAGGGATAGAGGGTCTCCTTAACTGGAACACAAGGCCTCTTCAAACTATTCTTCCTCTTCTAGTCTCAGGACAATGTCGTTCTTCCCCCTAACAGGGGAAAGGCTGGCCCAGGGAGGATATGATGCTGGGGTCCTTTTCTACTCTTTACAACATTCCCTAAAGACAGGCAACCTTGGTATGAAGCCTTTAGACTCACAATCTCATGGCTATCAAGTCTAGGAAGACAGTCTTACCATTCCCATTTTACAAGGACACCAGGCTCAGAAGGGGAAGTCTGCCCGAGTCTACAGTTGGTTCTGAAGCATCCAACTCACTTTCCCAAGACCCTTCTGCTAGAGACAAGGTTAAGGGCAGCATCCTCTCTGCTCTCTCCCAAGCCTTTCTTGCCAGGGTTTCTCAGCTCTGGATACATACACAGGCCACTCCTCCCTTCTTAGAAGGGAATTGTCTGTGGAAGACCTGCCAGCACATGTAATCCCTAACACTCTACAACCATCTACATCTAGGGTGGCCCCTCCACAGGATCCAACTTCTTATGAACAGGTGAGTACCAGATGCCAATCCCAAGTCTCTTTTGAGGACTCATTTTTTTTTCCCCTCTTTTTACTGTTTAGTCCCAAGTCCCACAGTGCCTTCTTCTCAGAAAAACACTCTAAGTCTTGCATGCAACAGTGTCTCGTTCCAGGCTCCCTCTCATACCACGGTCTCCTTTACTCAAGGGACTGCTCTTGGATGCCAATCCTAACTCTTATAGAGACACTTTGAGCTGATCAGGTTCCCCTATATCCCTGAGCACCCCATCTCCCTGGGCACACAAGTAACTATTTGTGGGGACCCAGGAGCCCTCTCCTGGAAAGGAATACTCCCTCTGCTTCATCATGAGGCCCCCAGCCAAAACAACAGGTTTCTTTTTCATACCCCTCCACGCTTCCCTCCCCCACACCTGCTAGATCAGCTACATGATCCCTGGCAGACGTAAGGGTCCTCTGCCCACCACATAGTTCATGCACTTGCTATCAACAACTCATTCCCCACAACTCCTGTTTCGAAAACTATCCATAGTTAACAATGCAAGGCCATTCAGCAGAAACCACAGAGTACTATCCTTTGAGTCTTCCCGATTTTAGATCCTCTAGCTTCTTTGTCCATGAAAAGATTCTGCCCTTTCTTGTCACCATTTAGATCCCAAATCTCCTCTAGAAGCCAGCTAGATAGCCTAGATCTCCCAGTACCAAACATATGAGTTGTACCTGCCCTCAAGATTGACCCTGTAACCTCGAGGAAATGTAGGAGTTGGGGGTAGGGGTTTCCAAATCTTATGCTGGTCTTTCATTATCTCCTAAAAGGTCACCTGCCAAAGACTGGAGCGTTCAGTCCATATTTTGGGAGACTCTTCCCTGCCTTGGACACCGTAGGCCAAAGCGCCAGGCCACCCTCAGCACTAAGCAGATCTCCCAGTATCCATCCTATCCGTGAGGAAAATCAAAGATCTCCTATCTTTAAAACTCTCCCAGTCCTGCACCCTTGGCCATTCTTCCCTTACCTGGAAATCCGGCTTTTTAGACCCAGCTCAAACGGAGGACTAGCACGGCTATCCAAACTGTCAGCTCAAAGCTCGGCTAGAATCTCCCATTTTCCAAGACGCCCCCCGCCCCGACACCCCTTTCCCTAAAACGTCTAGTTCTTACGACTTTTCCCAACTCAAAAACAGAACCCCCTCCCCCCAAAACAGTTTCCGATCTCCGAATCCCAGGATATAAAGCCCTCCCCGCCCGCTCGTACCCTAGTCGCATTAAAACAAAATCCATCCCCCCTCCACACGACGTATCCTTGCACCGAAGGCCAGGATCCGCCCTCAGGCTGCCCCGAGGCCCTGGCCGCAGATCCTTTACAACGGCAGGTAGCGGGATCCCTGGATCCTCAGACCATCTCCTGGATCTCTGCGGAGTCGAGCTCCCGCGTCCCACAGCCCGTCCTCGGCCCGGACTCCAGGCTCCCCGGTCCCCCGCCCCGCGCACTCTCACAATGTCCGTCCGGCCCCGAGTAGCCGCCGGGCTCCGGGTGCGGCTGCAGCCCGGGCGGCGGTGGCTGCGCGGTCCCCTCCAGCTCGGAGCCCCCCTCGGTCTCGACCTCCTCGCTGTTGTGCCCAGGTAACCCCGGTTCGTCGTCAGCCTCGAGCTCCCGTTCGTCTTCGGGCTCCTCGGCCTCTAGCGCCGCCAGCAACCGCTCAGCGAGCTCGGCCTTCAGGCCGCGAGTGTCCAGGCCGCGGCGCTGCAGCTCCTCGCGAAGTTCGTTCACCTTCAGGCGACGCACATCCATGGCCCGGGCCCCCGGGGCGGCCCCCGAGCCTGGCCCGGCCTCCCAGGGCTCTGTCCCCCCTAAACCTTGCCTGTCAGGAGGCGAAGGGGGAAAAGGGGGGGGCCACTCCAATGGCGGCGGCTCAAGATGGCCGCCGCCGCCGCCTCCTCCCCCTTGCCCGTACCGTACGATGCAAAGCGAGTTTCAATTGGTCAGCGCATGGGGCAACGTGCGCGGGCCCGAGGACCAAGCCAATCACAGTGCGGCTTTCAAGAGCACGGTAGTAAGAGGGCTCAGGAGCTGCCTAAGAGGAAGCGTTAGCCTACGTTGAAGTCGCGGCCTGAGCCGAGGGCGGGAAAAGGCAAGAGGCGGGGCAAGCACTGATTGGGTGGCGCCCGCGCGCCCGCTGCGGTGCAGTCAAATGAAGGAAAGGGAGTAACGACTTGGAGCAATTAGCAATGAGATCTCAGTGACTGCCGGGTCTCCCCGAGCCGTCCTTCCCTCAGACTCTCTGTCAAAGACATTCTAACTGGTCTTCCTCTCACGCCCCTCGCGGAGGCCAAGCGGGTAAAATCCACTACGACCAATCAAATGCGGCGGGAAGAGGTCGGCCAACCTCCCCCCTCCCCGTCTTTCCTGTTGCCTTTCGGAAACCGGAAGGAGATTAATTCACCGAGGGCCCGCCCCTTGCCGTTAGGGCGGTTTCAAAACAACCTGTCCGCCAATCGCAGTTACTGTTCTATTTGACCACTGCCATAGCTTGAGCGCTTTAGGAAAAGCTAACTAGATTGGCCACTCTTAAGAGGCTCGCCCCGCAAAGTTCTCCGTACAGCAAGGGTACAATACGGAATGAAAATTTAAGTGGATCCGTTACTCATCGTGTGTTAGAAACCCAGTTGCCATTATGAGAAACAACAACAACAACAGAGTGGGTTCTGGAGAGCGCTGAAAGGTTGAAAGCGGGGCTAGGCTAACAACGGGAGAAAAGTTGTGTGGTAAATCGCACCCCTCCCTTTGATAGCACATCCTCCCAGGGTGCTTTCTCTATGGTTGCCAGACCAGTCACTCTGCACGCGACCATAGAGCCTTCCCGCTCTGGACATAGCTGCAGAAGTTCGCAGCTTTCCATCTCGAATCCTCTAAACCGTTGTTGCTCAACCTCAGTCTTGCTGTGTCTACACTGACCAAATGGCACACGAGAACGCGTAACTACGACAGGTGGCGTTAACCCATACACCTGTCGCCCTTTGCTCAGAAGACAAAAATTTAGTGAAACAACACTGAGGCGCACAATGCAAACGTGCACTGACAACTATAGCCTTACCGCCCAACAAAAGCCACAAACACCCTCTACTTAGATATACGCAAGCATCCCACAATAAATGAATAGGCGTGACAGGCCAAAAGCATCAATTCAGGATAAGACTTCAAACGGCAGTGTAGGTGTGGCGCAAGCATGCAGCATCGTTCGACAAAGCTCAGCTTCGAGTTCACGCTACAAGCTCACACCACAGCAACCTAGACACACAGCACCCACTCAGCAGCGGGACAGACACTCACGTGCCCGAGGTTCCAGTCCAGACACCCCGCCCCTCGCCCACGTCGGACTTCCTCTCTCCTCCCAGCTGCCCACAATGATTTGTTTTTTGGAAAAAAAAAAAAACAAACTTTGTGGCCCGGATTGAACTGTACCCGGTCGTCAGGAGCCACCACCGGGGGGCGACCGGGCGCCACATAGGGTTCTTACATCCGTAGTAGTCACAGACTAGGAAAAAGTGAAGTCTCAGATCTTTTGTGCGTCTGTGGATCGAGGTGTTCTGGTCCGTTTTTCTCGACAATCTGAATGTTTGCCTGTGTGAGACTCTGTTGTGCTAGTCTGGGCGTGTTGATTTATTTTCTTCTTTATTATCACAGTCTCATGTAGCCCAGGCTGGCCTGGCTCTCTCTATGTAATCAGGGACAACCTTGAATTCTTGATGTTTCTGCTTACACCTTTCAAGCGCTGGGATTACGCGCACCACGTTGGATTCTTGAGTGTGCGTAATGCTGTTCTATGTCTCAGTTACTAAAGGTTCTTCCTATTGCTGCTGGTGTTTGCAGATTTACAAGTGTGGACTTTACTGTGTTTCTGTTACTGTGTGTGAACTGGGCCTTTGTATTTGTGGCTAGGTTTGTTTTCCTGAGCATGTGCACTAATTCACATGGTTGTTACTTTGGACTATTTGTTTAAGACCTGTGGGGGATCTCTCTCCTTTCTCTCTCTCTCTCTCTCTCTCTCTCTCTCTCTCTCCCCCTCCCCCCCTACCCCTCGGACAGAGAGGGCGTATTCCTCAGGGCTTTCTGAGAGTTTGACTTTCCTCGGTTGTATATAATTGTTTATGTGCATGGTTCATGTCTACCATCGCTAATGAAAACATTCCCAGGTGTCCCTCAAACTCTTCTTACTCTTTTTATTGAGGTTAGGGTCCCTCTATGTAAGCCACGATGGCCTGCAACTAACTTTCCATCCTCTTGCTGCTCAGTGCTCAGGTGTTGGGATTAGAGGTGCACACCGGAGCCTTTCTTTTCTCAGTGGGGACAGCGAATCTCTAGTGGGGAGGGGATATATCACAGATGAATGGAGACAAGAGACAGAATAGTGACTGACAAAAGTTTTATGTGATCTGAGCCTCTCTGGAGGCATCAGCGTCCACACTTCAGAACAGGCACGAGGGACTGGCTCAAGGGGCAACACAGCCCAAAAGGAGGGGAGATGACCCACCCCTTGGAGGAAAGGAGGCACTCCCAATGCATTGCACAGGTTTAAGGTGGGGGTGCACCCCACCCGAGGAGGGGAGGAAGCATAGGTGCCTAAGGAGGGAAGGTGCTTAGGATGGCTACAAGCTTCCATCCTGGAATTGTACCGCATACTCTAGACTTGTGAGCCTTTAGAATCTTAGACACTCAAAACATTGGATTCTTAAGTTATAGTGCTTAGTTTAAGATTTAGACATATGTATTCTTGGACATTTAATTATGTGCTAGGAAGGAAAAAGAAGCAGCATAGAACCTAGAGGTGTCCAGCATTAGAGATGGTTACAACTTTGGTGTTTCGTTAGTCATAACTGTGAGCCTCTTAGGACTTAGATGCTGAGGACCCATTGTCGTGGACCCACAGCCTCTTACAGTGCCTGAGACGAAGATCAGGCCAATGTTAGAGTTTTAGAGTTTAATAATCTGGAATCTTGGGAGCATATGATGTGGACGCTTAAGAACCTAGAACCTTGGACCAAATTTTAGATTATCATCACATCATAACTTAGAAACTCCATCTGGAGACTCTTAAAGCTTTTGAATTTCAGAGTCTAGAATCATATTTCCTTAAGATACAGGATTTTATATAAAAGAATCTATGATCATAAGGCCTCAGAAACTGTAGTTGACCATCACTGGAATCTTAGAAATTAAAAAAATAAAAGTCTGAAACATTATGATCTGGAGTATTCCAACATGAGCCTTAAACTGTTAAATTGGAGAAACAGTATGCCTTAGAACCTTCATGCCTAGAATCTTTAGAATTTAAAATTCTACAATCTTCCACTGACAGGATCCCGGGTTCCAGAAAAATAAAGTCTAGAACCATTAAGCCTTAGATCCTGGAATCTCAGAGCTACGGGAGCACTGCCAAGAATTATAGAACCAGAAAACTCTAGAGCCATAGAATCTCAAACGGTGGGCCTGTCTATAGCAACAGCACTTCAGACCTAGAAACAAGCATCTCAGTTCCATAGAATCAAAGACTCATCATCTTTGAGAACTTTGAACTCTAAACTCAAACCTTAAAATCTAGAATGCTGGGATGGAAGATGTGAGACGATCCCTTGAGACTGCAGCCCAACCCTTCTTGTTATGGGTAGAGTGTATAAGGCATGGAAAGCAGACACAGCTTTCCGGACTGAATCTGAGAAGGGAGGGAAGGCCATCCTGCAGCTGGGGAGAAGGCCTGGAGTGGCAGAATGGGGGTGAGCTCTTCCCCCAGTGGCAGTGCCTAGCTTGGGTCCTGAGAGGGTGTCCCAGGTGGGAGATTGTCTCAGGCTCCGTCCTCCTGCCCTGGAGGTGCAGGGCAGCCTCTGTCAGCAGACAGAGTGGGTCCCGGGGCTGTAGAAGGACAAAGGACATAGCGTCCAGCCGAGTGGACGTCAGCTGCAGTGAGACAGCTACAGGAATCCTTAGGATCGGGTTGGGTTGGGGGGTCAGCTCCTCCAGCAGCACCACGGGGTTCGAGGTGGCTTCCGCCCTCATCCATGTTGACATAGAGGATTTCATCGGGCTCCTGAGCAGGGGGCAGAGCCTTCAACGTGTTCTCCAAGTCTTCCCGGAGCTCTGCAAAACTTGGCCGGTCTCGAGGGTTCAGCTCCCAGCACCTGGACATCAGGGCATACCTAATGAGGGAAAGCGAAGGGGACAGCTGAGCAGGGACTGAGAGGGGTACCTACTAGAAGAAGTTAAGGGGAGGATTTTAGGATATTCAGGTGAGAATGAGAACCTGAGGACTAGAGAGAACCTCAGCAACTTAGAGATGTCTACAGGGATTTGAGAATTGCAAAGTTTCTGAGGTGGGCCAGGAGCTCAGGAACTGGGCAGGATCGTAGAAAACCTCTCTGGGTGGTGGGTGGTTTTTAATGAGAGCTTGCCAGGCCAGAGCTTCCCAGTGTGGCCACACAGAACAGACTCTTGTACCAAGGCCTGGCCTTGCAGCCATTTACCAAGCACATCATGAGGGGGAGAGGCGCATACACCTATGGAATGAACTAGAAGCCATATGATTTTCATCATGTTCTTTGACACTCCACCATTCAAAAGCTGAGACTAAGGCCCCTCCCCCTGAGTGTAGGGATTTGCTTCTGGCTTAGCAGAAGAGATGGCACACGGGTGACTAGGTCATAAAAAGGCAGTGCCGCTACCTCTTGCACATTCTCTCAGATCATCTCGTGAGGAAGCTCAAGTCACCCTACGAAGAGGTTCCTTTTGTTTGTTTGTCTCTTCATATAGCCCTGGCTGCCCTGGAACTCGCTCTGCAGATGAGCTTGATCTTGAACACAAGAGATCTGCCTGCCTTTGCCTTCCGAATGCTGGGAATAAAGGCGTGTGCCATCGTCCCCAGAACGAGCTTGCCACCTGGGCATCAGTTTTCCAGCCTTAGTCTTCACAGGCTTCTACCTTGATAATCTCGTTACAGACCTGCAGCAGAACTGCCCCCCTTGGCTACTCTCAGGCTGATCTTCAGACACCAGGAAACAAATGCCGGCTTTAAATTATTAGATTTTGGAGTGTAGCAGCTCATACAGCGGCAAATCATACGCTCTCCCTGAAGACTTCAATTTTCTCATCAGCAAAAATGGGGATAGCCATGGCGCCTATCTACTTCCTGTGACTGTGGTAGGGATCAAATGAGTCAATACAAGCAAAACACTCGTATCATCCATCGCCTTCCAGGAAGTTCTGTAAAAGATTAACTGTTAATCTTATCCTCTTTGGCTCTAGGAGTGCCCAAAGGAAGCGCGGGGAATCTGAATCCCCACCTGACCCAAGCAACTTCGGCTTCTTCACCTCAAAGTGTGTGCCACATATCGCGCCTTTCTCTGCATGCTGTGATGCCACAAAGGTTGTAAGCCTAGCCGGAAGTTTCCTGCTAGCAGCTCAGAGATCTAAGAGTCTGGAGAAGGTCAATAAAGCAGAGTGGAGAGAGTGGGAGGTAGGGGTTCCGGGGCCAGGGCTACCCAGGAAGGTTGTACAGTTGTTCATTGCTTAAGAATACCTGGCTGAGCCGGGCAGGGGTGGCGCACGCCTTTAATCCCAGCACTCGGGAGGCAGACACAGGCGGATTTCTGAGTTCGAGACCAACCTGGTCTACAGAGTGAGTTCTAGGACAGCCAGGGCTACACAGAGAAACCCTGTCTCGAAAAACAAAACAAACAAACAAACAAAAAATATCTGGCTGAGGTGGGAAGGGGTTGACCCAGCTTGCCTTCCAGACAACCAACAGAGCAGGAAAAGATTCCTGCAGGAAACTCCCACCCCACTGGCATGCTCAGAGCACTGGGGAGGGGCAAAGGAGTTTCTTAATATTCTGAGGTGGGGTTAAGGAGCGTTCTAAAGGTCCTCACAGGCCGTCCAGACAGTCCACAGGCTGCTTCAGGCGATTTCCTTGACGCAGGTAGTCGTAAATCTCACTGTTCTCCACCCCTGGATAGGGAGTTTGGCCCCGAGTGGCGATCTCCCACATTGTCACACCGAAGGACCACTGTCAGAGTAGAGGAAGCGGGGTGAGAGGATCTGTCCCACACAAAGACACCTCCAACAAGACTTAAGGCAAGCACTCAACACTTATGTAGACATTTGTTGACAGAGGCATCTATGGGTGTATCACAGTATGCACAGGAAGCCTTTGACACAGGTGTACACACACACACACACACGCATGCGCACGCGCGCGCGCGCGCGCGCGCACACACACTCGAGCCCACACCCGGTGACTGACTTTGGAGGATGCAGAGGTAGGCACACCTGTGTATACATTTGCACGGTGTCTCATGTCACCGCCCTTCATGCCCACATTGTTGTACACACCCTATGGCACACTTGGTCACCACTGCTTCCTCACTTAAAGTACTTACATCGCCACTGTGGGGCTGTGAGCCTATTTATGCCCTAGCCACGAACACATCTCCAAACATGTCCTGGGCTCACAGACACCTTGGCAAGGACACACACACAGGTCCCTGTGAGCCCCGCAGTTTCTCAGGTCTCCGCACCCATGCTGGCGTGATTACCCGCTCCTGGCCAGGGCACTCATACCACATCACTCTTGCTGGTGTAGACTCGATCTGCCAAACTCTCGATAGCAATCCACTTGACCGGCATCTTGGCAATACGCCCTTGGCGGTAGTAATCCCCATTGTAGATCTTCTTGGAGAGCCCGAAGTCTGCCACGCACACGGACATGTTCTCATTCAGCCTGCCCAGATTGGGGAAAGCAGTAAGGTCAGGACCCGGCTCACCTCTACCAGGAAGCCTGCTGGGTCTAAGATGCACAGCGCCTCCACCTCCTGCCTGACCCCATGCCTGACCTCCTGCTGAGGGAGGGGGATCTGACTCCTAAACCCTTACCCAAGTCCAAGAAGGAGATACCTTACTTCTCATTCCTGCTAAAATGAGTCTGGACAAAAGGGCTCCCAAAAGCTTTCTCGGCTCTGGCTTTTTATTAGTCTTGAGATCCTTTCGAAACTCTAGAGTCCCTGTTCTGTTTGCTTGGATTTAAAAAAAAAAAATGTTTATGTTTTCAATTATGTGCATGTGTGTGTCTGCCTTTGGGTATGCACATGCGAGTGTGGGTACCCAGAGAGGTCTGAGGTGTAGGATCTCCTTGGGGCTGAAGTAACAGGAAGCCAATGTGAACCAATGCTGTGGGTTCTGAGACATGAACTTGGAAACAAACAAACAAACAAAAAGCCAGGAATGATGGTGTGTACGTGTAATATCAGCACTTGGGAGGCAGAGAAAGAAGGGTCACAGTTGACGGTTATCTTTCACTGTATAGTAAGTTCAATGCCAGCCTGGGCTATGTGAGAGACCCTGTCTCAAAAAAGCAAATTTTGAGGCTACAGAGATGGCTCAGTAGCTAAGAGCACTTGTTTTTGCAGAGGACCCGGGTTGGATTCCCAGCACCCACACAGCAGCTCACAACTGCCTTTAACTCTGGTGCCCTCTTTTGGCCTCCTTGGCACTGCTCACATATAATGCAGACATGTAGTCAAAACACCAATACATGTAAATTAAAATAAAAATAAGTAACTCTTTAGCAAAAAAAAAAAAAAAAAAAAAAAAAAGCCAAAGCAGACAAAACAAAGGAGAGAAAAAAAACCAACAAAGAAACCAAATAAAACCTCACACAGTGTGTGCGTGTAGACTAGGACAGGCACAGTTAGCAACTACACGAGTACTACACAAGTACATATAGACAGCACCTATATCTTTTAAACAGTCCAAGAAAGGCTAGGTGTGGCAGTACACACCTTTTACCCCAGCACTAGAGAGACAGAGGCAGGAGGATCTCTGTGAGTACAAGGCCAGCTTGGTCTACACTGCAAGTTTCAGGACCGCCCAGGCTACACCCAAATAAACAAGAAAGACCCCAGTGTGGGGCTCCTCCTGAAAGCCTTCCCAAGCATCTCCTTGCTGGTCTTCTCTTGTGATTGGAGTAGGAAGTGTCACCCCGCCAAGGGTGACAGTCCCTTGAAGGATTAATCCCCAGCAGGTGATGCCTAATGAGATGCTAGCTATCCCTTGACAAGTTCACAGCAGGGCGGTTAGTATGAGATGGGTCCAGCTGGAGGAAGTGGGGCACTGGGGAGGCTCCTCTGATGGACTTTTATGCCTTTCTCTGTTTTCCGCTCCCACGAGGTAAGCAGTGATACCCTGCTCCACTCTGTCGGTCCCAATGCCACATCTTCCCAGGTGCCCACCTCAATGGAGCCAGGTGACCCGTGGTCTGGAATCTCTGAAACCCTGAGCCCAGATCAATCTTTATTCTTTACTTGTTTTCCTCGGGTATTTTGTCAGTGTCACAAAAAAAAAAAAAAAAAAAAGTGCTTGCCGCACCTTTTTCACATTGTCTTGGAGGTCCAACCCGTGAGAAGGCTCCAGTTTCCCCTTCATCGTGGGGGGGGGGGGGGGGGGGGGGGGGAGGGGGAGGAAGCTCCTTGAGAACGGAGGAGGGGCTTCCAGGGGGCTTTGCCACTTACATGCAATTCCTGGCAGCTAGGTCCCGGTGTATGAACCTCTTGGTACTCAGATACTCCATACCACTGGCAATGTCGGCCATGAACTTCACTAGCATCTGAGTGGGCAGGAACTAGAGGGCCAAGGCCAGGAGAAGAAGTGGTCAGAGTCAAAAAAAAAAAAGGGTCTCCTTCCCCCTCTATGTGTGTGTCTGGATCTACTCCGGTTTTCCATAGCTTTGAGAATACCAACCCTTTTCTATAGCTACAGGGTCCTAGAAAACCTACTCCTCTCTGATTTGGGCTA
>JADRCD010227773.1:0-55281 GCA_019843815.1 Montemys delectorum
TTTTCTTTTTCTCCCTCTCTCTCTCTCTCTCTCTCTCTCTCTCTCTCCAGATTTAAGAAGATAATTCCAGTCCCAGAGCAGAGTATGATCCAGATGCTGTGCTACCTCCTTGAGTGCCTCCTGACAAAGGAGGATATCCCCACAGACTGCCCCAAGGAAATATACGAACTCTATTTTGTGTTTGCTGCCATCTGGGCCTTTGGCAGTGCCATGGTCCAAGATCAGGTAAGATTGCACACTGAAATCAACAGCATGTTGTAGTATGCAGCAACAAAAACTGACACTCCCACAGACTTGGAGGGTAGGCTACTAAACTTTGTGGTTATTTGAAATCCTCCAAGTAGTTTCTTGCAGTGTGCCAGTAAAGGCATGGATCTCCCGGCAGAGGCCTCACAGGCTGAGACAGAAGAGGGTGTGGTGTGTTTGTAGCTATTGCTTTCTGAGCTGAGGAGCATACCTCTGCTTTTGTGGAAAGCTGTGCAGTGTTGGGGCTTAGGCAACTTTGGGGGTGTGTATATGATACTGCCAGATGACTTGGATTTTATAGAGAGGGGTCAGAAGATTTTGTACTATAGAAATCTAAATGAAAGGAATATCTTTACCCTTCTAGAATCTTCAAAAGGATATGCTACTCTGTAGCTAGCCAGAGTTCTCCAGAGTATCTCTATATTTCGTGAGCACAGAGAAAGTCAGATCAAATGTTAACTTAACTGTAAGTAGGAAACCAAGTAACATTTACCATTGGTTGACCACTGTAGCCTCATGTTGTTGAGGAATAGAGACATTGACTCAGACAATGACCCTAGCATTAGATTTCCTAGCCCTTCCTATATGCACAGCCTCTTTCTTTACTTCAGTATGTCTTATCTAGACATAACATATCAAAAGTATACAAACCAGTGTTTTATCAGTTGGTCTAGCTATCATGAAATGTTATAAAGATGTCAAGAACATGGACTATGTGAGCAAATTTTAAAATCTACATTAAAGTGTTATTTACCATGAACACAATTCTATACAGATTTGTTCATTGTAGACTTATTCACCTGGTATGAATGAAACATTTGGCCAAGACTACTTTCTGTTCCCCACAGTCTCTGGCAAATATTATTCCACCCTCTGCTTCTAGGCATTTGAATATTTTTACATTCATCATATATGGAGGGTCAGTCCTTCCATGTTGGGCTTATTTCACTTAACACCTCCCTGCTAACATCACCCTGTTATAAAGAGATTGTGTGCTTGGCATGCTTATCCCAAAACACAACAATCATGATAGAAATCAAAGAAGGGAAAGGCGACTGCGAGGCATTGCATAGGTTTGTGCATTGATTATATTGATGACTTCATGAGTATGTGCTTAGCTCCAAACTCTCTAAATTGTAGCCATTGAATATGTGTAGCTCTACATATTAATAAAGGGTTCAACACAATAAACCACCAAGAAGAGAAAGAAAATGAGAAGGAAAAAACATGGAAGGGAAACAAAAAGCAAAAGAGAAAACACAGGATTTGAATTGTAACTGTCAATATTACCTGAGAGACAGAGTGAGATATTCAACTTGTTTCTTCCTTGTTTCCCACCCCTGCCATGTCCAGAGGATGAGGACAGCCCCTGGGTTGTCAATGAGGGTATTTTTCTAATCTCCCAATGTGGATACTTAGAAGGTACTAAGAATAGTGCTGGCTGGTGTGTATACATGTTTGCTAGCAATACTCTCCTAACCTAAACATTTAGCTCTACAGAAAAGTATTTGGTGCTGTCTCACAACAGGAGGTCAGACAAGCTGTGATTGTCAGAGTTATGATTTATTCCCTCTGATCCAGGTTAATTGTTGGGCTAGCTGTGTGTGTGCATGTGTGTGAACATGTATGTGTGTACATGCACATGTGGGCACATACATGTAGACATTAGGAGTCAGTGTCACATATCTCCCTCAACTACTCTTCAACTTATTTTTTTTGAAATAGTCTCCTACTGTGATCAGAGGCTCATCAACTAACCTAAGGAGACTAGCTGGCCAATATGCCCTAGAGACCCCCAGCACTGGGATTATAGGCATGCACTGCTGTGCTCAACTTTTGTATGGGTGTGGGAGCTTGAACTTGGAGTCCCATGTTTGTGTGGCAAGCACTTGACCAACTAACACACCTTCCAAACTCTCTAGAGCTCTTTTTTCCAAGAAAACTGAAAAGATTCAGCCTTGCCAGACAAAGCCATATTTGAAAACTCTGAAAAGGCAAGGAGTGAGACCAGAGGAATAAACACTTTGAGGAAAGCTCCTGTTCTAGCACCAATCCACTACTGCTTGTTGCTCAGTCTTTGGACTGCTTTGAAGTTCCACTGCTAAGGTTTTTATTACTGTCATGAAACACTATGACCAAAAAAGCAACTTGGAGAGGAAAAGGTTTATTTGGTTTATACTTCACTGGAGGGAATCAGGACAGGAATTTAAGCAGGGCAGGAACCTGGAGACAGGAGCAGATGTAGAGGCCATGGAGGGGTGCTGCTTACTGGCTTGCTCCCTTGGCTTGCTCAGTCTGTCTTCTTATAGAATTTAGGACTACCAACCCAGGGATGGCACCACCCACAATGGGATGGGCCCTCTGCCATGATCACTAATGGAGAAAATGCTGTGTCTCATGCATTTTCTCAACTTCCTCTCTGATGACTCTAATTGTTGTCAAGTTGACACACAAAAGCAGCCAGTACACTTCAAAGGTAGGGTGTGCAGGGTGGATGAGACTTGAAAAAATTTTCAAAATGCACAGACCTATGCTTTCTATCAAATACAGTCTCTAGCCTTCCAGCTGCTGAGATGTTAGGTAGCTACTCCTGGGTTTCTCATCTACATTAGCAGTGGGGTAGCAGGATAAAGACACCTGATCAATTTTCCAATCTATGTAGAGGTATTTAAATCCACTCCACTCTTTTTAAAAGCCTGGAAGAAAGCACCCTCCCAGGTGTCTTAAACTCTTGGAACTATGAACAGCCATGCTGGCCCATGGGGAGAGACACAGTAGAAAGCTTTTAGCACCAGGGAGTGCCTGGAATCCCACATAACCTACATTAAAGCCAAACACCAAAGAGTGATATAAATTAGAGAATAGGAATTTGGCCAGATATTTGCATCAGCACTACCAATGGTGCCTCAATTAACTAGCTGTCAGTAAGACTGCACACCAAACAAAAATGGAGCCTGTGCCTGTGTGGAAGGTCCAATTTAAAAACAAAATAGCAACACATTACTGGTGAGTACTTTGCAACAATCACAGAAAGTGGTCTCCCACAGGGACATTGTAGAGAGAGCACAAGACTGGAGGTGAGAACTTATATATACAAAACATGGATCATCCTAACTAGCCAGGAAAATTCAAAGCATTGTGATGACTGAATATGGTTAAATCAGACCCCAAACTCTATAAACGAGATGCCAGTAATGTGTGTTACTGTCATGTAGTTTAAAGAGCATGTCTATAGCAGAACATGAAGCACATGAGAGACTGGATTTTATACAAGTATATTCCTACAATGAACCCCCACAGAGTTGAGTAGAGAGAGGACCAATGGCTCAATCATCTGAGGTCAACTTGTCTCTAGAGTGGAAGCTTAGAGTAAGTGCCAGATTACTCTAAGTGCCAGTTTAGAGTAAACTGGCAGATTATGGGGTTGGCAGGAAGACTAGAGCTCTTAGCCCAGCCTGGCCAAGATCTAACCAGATAGATCAAGGATAAATTGAGGTGAGATGTGGAGAGGATTCATTCTAGAAGCAGCCTCATCTTGAGGTCTCCCTATTAACCAAAAATGTCTCCAAAGACTTCATCTATGAGTTAAAATGGGGTTTTCTCTGGGATTATCGTTAGCAAATGGCATCAATCTGAATTGAAAACAGAATCAGAACTGCACATAAGCCTGTCTATATCATTAGCCTCTTTCCCTTCTCATTTCTTATTCTTGGTTCAGTATTTCTATTTTGGTTGGCTGTTAGGTTCTTACTGTTTTGAGACATGGTTCCACTCTATAGACTAGGCTTGCCCTAAACTCTTGATCTACCTGCCTCCACTTCTGGACCACTGAAATAATATGTGTGCCACCAGGTCAGCCTCCATCCTCGTTTTGAAACAAAAGAATTCATTCCTCCACTCCAGCCCCATCACTCATCTAGTCATAGAGTGCTGTCTCTGCTGCACCCTCCCTGGGTATCTCCAACAATGATCAGTCCATCTTTTCTTTGATATTTCTTATGTCTGGGTATTTGCAGCATGTTGGGTGGTTGCTAGGTTTCAACTTGGACACAATGGAGTACATGGATGTTCAACTCTATCTCTAAGGGATTTGTACTTTATACTAAGGCATTGAAATTGTAACACACAGCCTATTATTTCTGTCAGAAGGACCAATAGGCTTTATTTCCTCTACTGTTTTTGGATGTCCTATTAGATCTTGAAGGAAGCTTTTCTAAGTTTCTTTTCTAAAGCCTTCATCTTAACATGACAAAAGTGAGACCCAGAGGATGTGACTAGCCTCTGTGACTCTTTTTGCTCAACTGCTCTGTGTTTTTACTCTCAGCTTTTATTTAGGTCATGAAACTGCTCAGTCTAAGATGTCTGAGAAGGTTGGAGGTGGTTTCTCTCTTTAGGAGGTCATGGTCCACACTTGTTCTTCCAGTGGTCAAGGACCCCCTACCCCTGCCCCTCTGTGTTCTTATACCTTCCCCCTTTCAACTCTCTCTGCTCTTGGGGAACTGTGATGCATTCCAGTGCCAATGTTCCAACCACATTGTTAACCAAAGCATTTATATGTGGTCCTCTTACTTCATTTTCTTTGTACCACATGCTAGGTTATTTATAAAGAATATACCATTACACATGATTTGAGACAACTCTCCAGCATATAAGTGCTAGGACACATCCAAACCCTAGCAACTGCCAGAGGGCAGCATCTATCTTAGGGCATCCCCTGCCTTCTGGTCCTGGACAGGGTTGATGCTCCAGGAGCTCTGTCATACCAGGCAACTGCTCCATCCTAAAGACATCCATAGGCAAGAACTCTTTGTGCCCTTACCCCAACCATCTATCAGTACCAGAGCTACCTGCATGAGCCCCTTGGGTTCTGTCGCACCTGCACTTTGACCAGTTTTGTCTTTGCAGCTTGTTCAGTTTAGCAAGTGGTGGTTGACTGAGTTCAAAACAGTCAAGTTTCCTTCCCAAGGAACTGTCTTTGACTACTTCATCGACCCAGAGACCAAGAAATTTGAGCCCTGGGCCAAGCTCATCCCCCAGTTTGAATTCGACCCTGAGATGCCTTTGCAAGTAAGTGGGAATGGCCAACCAATGACATGGTGCTCATGAGGGTGCTCAGCAGTGACCCCTGTTGGTATAGAGTGCTTGACCTTGTATAAATCAGTTGGGTTCCCAGTTGCATTCTTTTTCAAATCATAGGTATAATGAAGCCACAAGGTCCCCTATAGGAAAGGAAGCAAATAGAGAACCCAGTGAGTATCATTAGGGACAGAGGACAGGAGATGGCAAGGCCAGATGATATTGTAGTCCCTTTGGAGATGCCTTAGAGAGCCAGAGGACAGTCTCTACTGAACTCCATGGTGCAATAACTGGGTTTACAAGGTGGACAAACAGTAGATATTAAGAAAGATACTCAGACCATAAGCAAGCTTCCCTACGACAGAATCTCCTCTTCTGGAATGTCCCATAGTGTTGTGTGACATCCCTGTCACATTCTGTTCCAGGCTTGTTTGGTACACACAAGCGAAACCATCCGGGTGTGCTACTTCATGGAGAGGCTCATGCAATGGCGGCGGCCAGTTATGCTGGTTGGCTCTGCAGGCTCTGGCAAGTCTGTGCTGGTGGGAGCAAAGCTATCCAGCCTTAACCCTGAGGAATACATGGTGAAGAATGTGCCCTTCAACTACTATACTACGTCAGCAATGCTGCAAGGTAGGCAGCCCCTGGGCCTGGGGTGTGAACCACTAAAAGGCCAGCAGAGTTTCCGTGCTATCAGGGCAGGACGTCCATCAACAACAGCACTGCTTCCTCTCTAGCCCCACACACCTCTGTCCCTTGTTCCCAGCACCCCTTAGCACTGCCTGTTAACATCTTTCTTCCTGTGCCCTATGGCTTGTTAAATTCCACCAGAACAATTGATTTCACTGCCATCCCAGCACCATACAGAGGTCTACATGGGCTTGTAGGCTCAGGTGCTAGGAGTATCTACAGATATTACTTCATCCATCCCTCAAATCTGGTAGATAGGATCAGAAGCTCAGGTTAGGAAGCTAGCTATTTAAGGTCATGCCAAGAAAAGCCTCATTATGCATCCCATCTTCTGAATTTTGGAGAGTCAGTGGTGAGCTAACCATGGGTGTTCATCCACTGGCTCTGAATGGAGGTAGGCTCAGTGCAGACCTTTCCCTTTGGTGATCACTTTTCATTGATCCTCTCTTATAAGAAGGTCTCAATTTATGAAGAAATACTCCACACATTAAAGAAAAACATTTCTAAGTTTTGAATGGTAACACAGATTTGTAATCTTCTCACCTGGAGGCAGGGGCAAGAAGTCCATCACCAGTACGAACTACAAAATGAGTTCCAGAGTAGTCTGAGCTACAGAGAAAGTCCCTGTCTCAGAAAACAAAGCAAATCAAGCACAGTTTCTTTTGAAAATCCATCCTCCAATATAATGCTTCAGCAAAATAAAGGTAGAAGTGGGCTTGGAGGAGCAGCTTCACCCCTGTCCTGACAATTGTAGCTTTTAGAGTTGTAGAAAGCTTATACACACACACACACACACACACACACACACACACACACACACACATGAATGTACACTAAACACATGCACACGTAAAGCACACACACAAACACACAGACACATACATGCAAACACACACATACATAACAAACAGACACACATATGCATGCACACACACTAAGCACATGCATACATAATGCACATACACACAAACACATAGTCACACATGCAAACACACACATGCACACATACATAAAAATAGACACACACACACATAAAACACCGACAAGCACTCATGCACCCACACATACAAACACAGACATGAAAAGCTACAATGTAGGTACTTAGAAGATGCTTGTATATCTGGCAGTGAGTGATATTCTGACCTAAGTCATCATCATTTTGCTTGGGACTTGTTAACTTTAACTTTTTTATGTGATAAGCTTATGCCTGTTATGGGAATACTCTCACCACATCCCATTACAAGATACTAATACAATGTCTGAGAACATGGAGTCACTGGGAAAGAGATGCCCCACAATGCCCACTTCTCAGATCTAAGCAAATTCATTAAGGTGTGAGTTTTATGGTTTTATCCCATTGTTCTTATTATAGTTACATATAAGCTTATTATTTTTAAATAATGTTTCTATTGGACATGCAGCCAAGTGCTGGGATAAATGGTTCTGCCAATAAGTGGAAAGGGGAAAGCTGGTGTCAAGGGAAATAAAGCATCAAATGACACCTATGAACTCCCGAGACACCCACCTGGGCTCACTCAACCAAGAGGCAAACTAGTGCACTCACTCTGCACACCCCCCACTGTCTGACAGCTCAGTGTTTCAGCTGCAGCTAGAATGAAAAGCACTGTGAATTAGGAAGACTAAAGCACGTGCCTTAGCTACATAAGACAGGCAGCGTATTGGCAGAAACAACAGATGTTTACAATGGGCTTGCAATGGTGAGAGAGGAGAGAGATGTAGCCTAATTATTCATATGATGGAGTAATTTGCAGAATAACAGACAGAAAGTTTCACAAAGGTGAAGTTTAAATTATTTCTATAGCATTGTCAAGAGACAAAAAGGGAGATACAGGCCAGTGTATGTACCACTCTCTACATGATGGTTTAAAAGACATATGTGACTTCATTTATATTTACCAAATATTATATATTTCATATATGAATAATAATATATAATATATAAGAAATATAAGATACATATGTATACACACTATACATACATATATACATATACATATGTGTATATATATATATATGTATATAAATTATATAGGGCTGGAGAGGAGACTCAGCAGTTAAGAACCTGTGCTACTCTTACAGAAGACACAAGTTCAGTCTCCAACACCCACATTATATGACTCACAAAAACATGTATTTCAGCTCCAAGAGCTCTGACTCCTGGCCTCTATGGGTACCTGCACTCATGTGCACATATACACATATACACATGGAGGGAGGATAAAAATGTTTAAGTGATTTTTTAAAGGAATAGAAAATACATACTACAGAATGCTCTTAACTCACAGAAGCTTGTTATACGATGGCTACACATCATGGCACATATAGACTATCTCCAGAAGGACATATAAGAAGCTGAGAACTGCAGTTATCACTGCCATGGAGGAACTAAACACCAAGAGTGGGGTGGATAATTATATGTTTCTTAAAGTATTAAATATTTCAAGAGTGCAGAAAAGACTATGACATAACAGATGCCCATTTACCACCTCCCAGATTCAACAGGTGCTAACACACCTGCCTCCACCCATCCTCCTCCCCACTCCTGATTAATGTGAATTCCAAAACCAGTATGTATCAGTTAAACCCTCTATACCCACCTGTAGTCATAAAACATATAGTGCTCTTATATACATTTAAACTCCATATCATACTATCTCTTGGACAACTTTATTTTAATCAGTGTTTTGATACATGCAGATCTATGTCATTTATTCCCATTCTTGCATAGAATTCTATTGTGGGGATAAATCAAAGTTCTTTATCCAACCTCCTATTGAAAAGCAGTGTACGTTTCTTTTTACATTTTTATTAGTTCTTTGAGAATCATGTACAGTGTGTTCTTGTCATATTCACATCCTACCTGACTCCTCTCAGATCTATCCCCTTTCCTGACTACCCAACTTTGTGTCTTCCTTTCACGTATTTTAACCCAAGTATTGTTTGTGCTGTCCATATATTAGATGTATGGCCTTCCGATAGAACATAGTCAGCTTATCAGGGACCACAATCTTAAAGAAAATTGATTCTGCCTCTCCCAGTAACTATCAATTGCCAATAGCTCCTCGGCCTACCTCCCCTATTCATCTTGCAATTTGATCTAGCTTGAGCTTGCACAAGACTTGCCCATGCTGTCAGAACTGCTGTGAATTAATATGTGCCCTGCTGTGTGAGAATACTCTGTATCCTTGTAGTTATGCACTGTCTCAGGCTCTTACACTCTTCCCATACCATCTTCCATCATGATCTTGGAGCCTTGGGAACCTTGCAGATGTCCCTTTTATGGCTAAGCATCCCACATTCTCTTACTCTCTGTACCTGGACCAGCTGTGCATCATTGTGTTGATTGACATCTATTGTAAGAATAAATTTCTCTGATGATGATTGAGAGATACATTAACCTACAATAATAAGTCATTGGGAGTAAGTGAAATACTATATCCATGTAGAAGAATAATAGTAGTAAATTCTCCCCAAGGCCTATGACTTATATAGCCATAGGTTCCTGGCATACAAATAGTGCCAGGTATGTGTTTAATCTTGTGGAGCAGAACTAACTCCAATCAATTAGTGATTAGTTGCTCCTATGATATCCACATCACCTGTACAAGAGTGAGCATGTGTTACAGGGCCAGTTATTACCATAGCTCTTAGGGTTCACAGCTGGGTAAGACTAGTAATTACCTTTATTCTTCAGTATTGCACACGGAACCTTCCAGAACTATGGGATGTTAGAGCAAGTAGGAATAAAGCCTCCATATCAATATCAGCTTGATCTCTTCATGTTCTCTGACTCAAGTGTGTGGTGTTGTTACCAGTAGAGTCTTACCATCAAGTCTCAGAGGGTATCTAAGAGCATTAGTAACTGCTATTAATGTTTGGGGAATCTGTGGATCTCACTGGTCAACAACTCTGAAGAGACAGCCCATTTCTGGCACTAAGATTTTTTTGTTAGTTAGCCTGTGATGTCAACTATGGGCACTGTGATCTCTTAGAGTAGCCCATCTTAACTATTTATATTTATTAACAGAAGTATAAATCCATATTTATATCTATCATATATAAGTATATTTTCATATACTAGGAAGTCTCAACTGTAGTAGGTTTCCATGTATTTTTGTGTTACTTATCACTCCATATTCTTGTACCCTGTCCTCCATCTCCCAACCCAAGTTCCTGTTAAACTATTACTCCTTAACTCTTTATACAACTAGCTGTCCCCTACACTGACCTCTTACTAATTTTCTGGCATCTATGGGCATTTTAAATGAAGCACACATATCTGAAGATTCTGAGTTATCATCCACAAGAGAGAAAAAAACATACAGTGTTTGTCTTCCTGGATTGGATTACTTCACTCAGAATGAGCATTTCTAGCTCCATCCCATTTACCTGAGAATTTCATAATTTTGTTCTTTAAAACTGAGTAATATCCCATTGTATAAATGTATTCAATTTTCCCTTCCCATTCCTCAGTTGATGGATAGATATCTAGTCTCTTACCAAGACTTACCTACTGTGAACAGAGCAGCAGTGAACAGAGATGAACAAGTATCTCTGTCTTAGGGTATATGTGTAGGGATGCATATACTCCTTTGAGTACATGTACAAGGATGGTATGCCTGGACCATGCAGATCTGTTCCTAGGTTTTTGGAGAACCTTCACTATGATCTCCCTGGTGTTTGTGCTACCAACCAGCAATGATTAAATATTCCCTTTCCCTTTACCCTTGCTAGCATTTATCATCATTTGTGGATTGATTTTTATTGTTTATTTGTTTTTTCCCTCGTCCATTCTGTCTGGGGTAAGATGAAATTCCAAAGTAATTTTAATTTGGATTTCTCTGATGGCTAAAGATGTTGGACATTTAAAAAACTGTTTCTCGATCATTTGTGTTTCATTTTTTGAGAACATGTTTAGTTTTCATGTTCCATTTTTTAAATCAGGTTGTTTGTTTTCTTGATGTTTCATTTTCTGAGTTCTTTGTGTATTCTGGATACTAACCCTCTGTCAGATGTATAGCTGGTAAAGAATTTTTCCCATTTTACAGGTTTCATCTTAGGAAAGATTTTTATTGAGTTATAACAAATGTAATAAATTACATATTAGAATAATCCTTGGTAGGGTTTGAAATATCTACATACCCATAAAGCCATTGTCATTATTGAAATACTGAACACACCCACCTCCAGGCTCCCTCATGTTCTTTGATAATCCCTTACTGTCTCTCTTTCCACCCTGCCCTATGCCAGACATCTACCGATCTTCCTCCAGAGCTGATGAGTTTGTATCTTCTATTATTTTATAGGCTAAAATAGCATATATGCTCTTTTTTTTCTTGTCTCCTTACTCAGCTGCATTTTAGAAGAACCCATGTTCTTCAATGTCAACACTGCATATTTTCACTCTTGAATAAAATTTGTTAAACACTCCAGATGATTCCTAACACACAACTGCTTAGTAGGGGGAATCTATTATTATAATAATATTAACAAAAATGTCTCTCAAAGTTAAGATTCTACATTATTCCATCTTTCCTAAGCCACAGCTGTCAGAATCAAAAGAGCATAAACAAATGTTTCTTACTTAACAAAGAAGCCAAACAAAAATTATTCTGAAAAAAAAAAAAAAAAGCTAATATTTTTCGAAGAGATGTTCTTGCTTTGAAATAAGGAATAACCCCACCTCCAATCCAATCCCAAGGGATCTAGGGAACATTTTGCAGCTCACACCTTGTTCTAGCCCAGTGGATGCTTTTTTCTCCACATCAGAAGCTCTTGTATAGAGAAGGCAGCTGCTGACTGTACCTGCCTCTCTTCTCTCTCATGGCATCCAGTTCTGGAGTCTCCATTGAGTCCTCTTTGAAGTGACTGAAATGCAAATGAGGAATGTGCTTCAGGCTTTCCCACAGCTCACATAGCTGTATAGACAGCACAAATTCAATGTTAATGTACTGAGCCTTATGCCAAGAGCTCCATCCTCACCCACTTTAGTTTACTTAATCCCCCAGCCCATCCTGTAATTGATTAGTTCATTGGTAATGCTTTTGGCTGTAAGTAGCAGAAAACCTAATGATGGTAGCATAGAAACACACACACACACACACACACACACACACACACACTCACCAGGAAGTACAAAGGTAAACATTTACAATCTAGATCCATTGTTTAATGATATCGGTATTAAATATTTGTTATTCCCCTGGCTTATCATTCAAGATGACTGAATGGCTTCTGCTTCATCCATTGTATTTTCATTCCACAGAGGAAAATGAGTGGCTGTAGCAAGTGAATCAAAACAGCTTGGGCTATATGGGAAAACCCAATATAGATGGATAGATATGAATGAATGCATGGATACATGGATGCATGGGTGGATAGGTAAATGGGCAGAACACTCAAGAACCTAATTTTAGCTTTATTTTAATATCTACTCTGTTGAAAACCATTGTATATCCTTATATCTCCTTTTTAAATAACTATGAAATATACCTACAAGAATGTGTCACCTGAAACAAGTTTTCATTTAGAAGAGGTAGGATTATAATGCTAATTAAATTAGCAGGATTATACAATTATACTGCTAATCTAATAAGTTGTGGTTACTGGAATTAAACATAGATTTAACTCTGATCTTTCATAAAGATAATTCCTAAAGGCAAATGTGAGATAAGTTTCATGGGTTATAACTGTATCATCTTAGATTATTGTGACAAATGTCTCTTTTTCCAAATTCCTTTGTGTTCCATTTTGGTCTTTGTTTTAATAGATCTGTTTCTGTGTCTCCTCTGTTTGCTCTCTTCTCATTCTGTTTGAAAATATTAATAAGTTTTTATTTTTTTAGTTCTAAACCATATCAATAATCACTTTAATTGACAATGCTCTAAATACAGCACTTAAAGAAGATTGTCAAAATGAATTTTTTTAAAAAAGACCCAATTACGTTATTTTACATACAAAAACTCTCAACTGGGCATGGTGGCACTTGTTAATCATGACCCAAAAGAAACTAGAGTAGTCATTTTTGCTTTAGTTGAGACATGAATATGTCTTTAAAATAATAATAATAAAATTTACAAAGAGCCACAGACTGATCAAGACAGAAAAGAAGGAGTAAAGAACTTGGTGAAGGTTGGTGGACACAAAAGGATCTAGCTGAACCTCATGCTCATGGTAACCCTGTACCTGTTATCATCTGACTGAGATTTGAATTATTAGTTTAACGAATACTTTAGAGCTTAATTACACTAATTAAAGAGAAATTTAGATGTCTGAAAGTGTCAGATGTGTCTCTGTAACCTGCCTATTAAAACTTAGGGTTACTGGTTACCTTCAAAGGTCTACTCAAATCCCTGCCTCAAAGGAGTGTCCTGCTTACACTGCTATAAGTAGAAAGCTCTCTTTCATTCAATGTCTTCCAAAAAGAAAATGATACAAACTAATGCTAGGTCATGTGCAATCCATCAACTAGTGAGCAAGAATTCTCCTTAGAATTGTAGGTGATTCAAAATACAATGACACTGTGAACCCTGCCTTCAGACAACGGAGAAGTCATCTCATAAATTATGAAGCATAGCACAGCCATTAAAATCACGTTTCAAAAACATCTTTATTATCAGATGGAGAAATTTGCCATAAAACCAGACATGATAGCTCACATTTGTAACCCCATCCCTCCAGAAGTTGGGGCAGGATGTTTTTTAGTTTAAGGCAAGCTTACACTTTAAACTGAGATTCTGTTGCCAAAAAAACCTTGAAAATAAGAATTATATAATACATTAAATGAGAACTGATATATATATATATATATATAAGCAATATGTTCAAAACAATTATGATTTGTAGAGATTCAAAAATCTAATAAAAACAAGTATCTCTAATAAAGTACAGGACACAAGAATGTTGAAGGAATTGCTAACAGCTAGGTGAAAATTTTTTGGCCAATTGTCACTTTCGTCACTGTGAATTTTTATGCATTCTAATCTTCCCAGAATGAATATGTATGATTTTGTATAGTCATGCAAAGCAAGCTATTTCTTGAAAGAATACATCAAAAGGCCTTACAGATACAACCAAAAAGTTTTAACATATGAAAAACTTAAATAATATGAAAGGAAAATAGTTCAAACACAAGTATACAAATCATGTGATTGCAAGGAATGCCATGATTAATTATTGATGCTATCTATAAAAAATAGGGAGCAGGCAATGAGCTGAGAATTTCTAAAGGCAGAAAGCAGATTAGAGGCCTGTGCAGACTTGGTTGGCAGCTGTGGTTTCCTGAGAGTCTGCAACAGGGCAGACTTGAGGTAAAGCCCTTGCTTTGCCTCTTTGTAGTTATTTGATCTTGTAAAAACATCTTGACTTATCTAAAGCTCAGTCTTCTCTCCTGAACTAATTTTTGAGAGGTAAAGACAGTTCATCAGGGGGGCTCTAAGAGGAATTAGTAACATGGTGCGTGTCAACTGTTCACTACAGCAGGTCTCTGGCATACCATATGGATATGTGGATGTATCATTCTTGAATCTAGATACTGGAGAACCAGAATGGTCAGAAACAACCCAGAGAGGCTGAGGATGAGGGCACAAGGGCTTACTCACCCAGTGTGATAGCTAATATTTATTGTGAAATTGACAGAATATAGAATTACCAAAAACTCAAACATCTAGACATAATCTATAAGGAATTTTCTAGAATGAGTTAACTGAGGTAAAACAACCAACCCTTAATGTGAAAGACACTATTCTAAGGGCTTGGGTCTTGGCCTGGATAAAAAGGTAAAGCAAATTTAACACCCTCTGATTCCTGAAAATGCTTGTAATGGACCAATTGCTTCCTGCCTCCTTTGCCATGATGGGCTATAACCTCAAACTTAATTTGCTTTTATCAGGTAGTTTGTTAGAGTAACTAGAAAAATCACTTCTATGTCCAGTAAGGGAAAAAAATTGAGATCAATAGCTAAAGATCTAGATTGTTGTTTCAGCAAGGAGCTAACCCTGCCTTACTTAACTCCTGTGCCTTTAATTCCAATATGGAGATAAGAATTGCATTTGCTATTTCTCAGGGCTTGTTATAATACATTCATTCATCCCTCAACTGAATAAACAATTTCTGAGCATTCTACTGCTTGCTAAAGAATGTGCTAGAAAAAAGCAAAATAATCCCTGTCCTCTTATTTGTTATCTCACCCACTCTTTCCATGTGAGAATCTAAGCTCCTGAGGACAGGAATTATTAAATAGTGATGAGTGTTATGAAAAAAAATTCAGCAGAGGTAGAAAAAAGATGAGGTCTTTGTTAGGGTTTTACTGCTGTGAACAGACATCATGACCAAGGCAACTCTTATAAGGATAACATTTAGTTGGGGCTGGCTTACAGGTTCAGAGATTCAATCCATCATCAAGCAGAAACATGATGACATCCAGACAGGCATAGTGCAGGAGAAGTTGAGAGTTCTGCATCTTCATCTGAAGGCTGCTAGCAGAATACTGGCTTCCAGGCAGCTAGGACTAGGGTATTAAAGCCCACTCCCACAGTTGCACTCCTACTCCCACAAGGCTACACCTTCTCCAACAAGGCCACACCTCCAAATAGTGCTACTCCCTAGGTCAAGCATATACATACCATCACAGATGGGGGGGGGGGGGGGAGAGTACCATGAAAGTCTTACTGGGCAGGGACATATCTGAGTAAATAAATGAGGAAACAAAGCATGCAGGCATTTGGAAGACATAGATATAAGGATTGGAAAAGCCAGAGTATAGGCTCTGGATCATTGAATGATGATTATGTCAAAGAGAGGTGGCTGGAGCAGAGATTGAAGAGGTTGCTCACCTTGAAGAGAGATGCCATGCAAAGCTTAGGCAAGGCAATGACAGGATCTGGGTCACTCTTCACAGGGCTTCTCCTGAGGAGAAAATCAGGGTGACCAACTGGGGTAGTGTGAAACTGCCCACAGTTTCACGAATGGGTTCTCTCAGCCAGGAGGGAACAAAGGACCTGAAATAGAGGGTTTGAAATGCAAAGAGAAAACACGAAGCCAAGTTGCGTCCCAATCAAGGCTCCAACTTTACTTAGAATAAGCCATGGTTTTTATAGTTACAAGAGAAACTGAAACCAAGTCTCTAGATTATACTGTAAAGAAAGTTCAGAGGATCTTCAGGCAGTGGGCATGTTCAGGTGATGGGCGTGCTCAGGCCATGGGCGTACTCAGGTGATGGGCATACTCAGGCGGCTTCTTCAAAGACAAACCAACAGTCAACAGAGAGCGTCTGTCTTAGCTCCCAGGTGTTAGACCCTAAGCAGAGGTCCAATGACTGAAGTGAAGAGGGAAGGTAGCAGTAGTGTAATTGCCATGTGACAGCCAGAGCACAAAGATGGCAGCCACAGTGATACTGAAATAGTCTTGACATAGAAGACAGCACTGCTCCCTGAAGCCAAAGACTGAACTGTGCCCTACTACACATGTCTCAAGAAGTTCAACAATGCATAAATGCAGTGGCCGTGACTCAGGCCTGTATGTGACAGGTCAGAACTCAATCAGAAATGCTCAGAGAGGCTTGCTCTCCTCATCACTCTTGTCTTGCAACATCAGTATCTGACAGCTTCCCTCAAGTGTAAGCCACAACTACTCCTCAGACCCACCTGGATACAAAACCACTCAGTGTCACGCCCTCTTAGATGTGAGCAGAAGCAGAGTGAGGTTTGAAAGGCTGAGGACCATGACTCGCTCCCCCTGTCTTTCTCAGGAGAACTCCACATATTCCTTTTGAGACAACCAGCACTCTCCAAGGCCACTTCTTGCTAACTGGGGTACTTTTCTCTTCCAAGGCCTTGGAGATGGCTAAAGAGCTTAATCAACCCAAATTACAGGGTCTGCTTAATTCAAGGGGCTGATTCAAATACCATAGACTTGGGAAGTTGGAGAAACAAGTATTCCTAAGGAGAAGCTTCCTATTAGCAGGACTGTTCTCAAAGCATGTCCTTGGCAGCCCATTAATTATATTTCATTTTGACAGATCTCATATATAGTTGTTATATCTTTGGGGGGGAGAGAAGGTGTTGGGTGATTAATTGGTTGATAGTGTATGTTAATTGCATGCTAATTAAATTTAAATTTAATTCCTATTTGAAACACTTAATTTAACTTTGGCCTAGGAAATTAGAATATTCAAGCGTCTTGAAGGAACTTGTCTTTCTATCTGTCACCTTCATTGTCTGTTGACACTTTCTCCTTGTTTACAAACTTGTTCTTCAGGAGAAGAAATCAGATGGTTCTCAGGGCTCCCAGCTGCAATAAGAAAGTGTTGGTTCTTGCAATCTATAAATATTTAATTGCTTTACTAGAAAAAAAGTAAATCCTAACTCTCTTCCCTATTACTTAAGTTTGTTCTCAACAAGCCCCATCAGGCTGGAAGCTACGTGCCTGATTTCTTCCCTCTGGCTTGATAATGGAGGAGATGAATCCAGGAGAGTGCCTGTACTTGGTTCTCTGAAAGTCACTGTTCTTCACCAATAGGGGGCCATAGGACTGAAGGCAGGCAAGGGCACTGATGGATGCTCTCAGACATTCTCTGAGGCTGTTTTTCCACTCCCCCTCACTGTGAACCCCAGGAGATGGAAATTCTGCAAAGATTTTTTTTTTGGTAAAATATCCAGTGATTCCTCCTACAGCTTTCAGGGTCAAAAGGGGCCCCCAGCTGAGCTCTGGACAGGAGCCATGGCCATTAGTCTCCTTTGTGTCTTAGGCATGGTGGAAAGGTCTATGGGGGTCCAGGTTTCTGGAGATTTCCTTGGGGTTAAAGAGATGGCTTGGTGACTGTGAATGCATCTTCAGTTTCTAACCTATAAACAATGAAAACTAGGGAACCACAAGTATGTCAGGGACATGAGCTTTGGGGCTTAACTTCTCTGTTCCGCATCCTGGCTTTCCCTTATTAATGCTGTCCAGCACTTCTGTGCATTGATACTCCTAGTTCCAAAATGAAATATGATTGTTTTATTATCCTATGTTATCAGAATTAGAAGAAGTAATAAACACAAGAACCTATCAACACATACTATAAGATGCTTAGTGTCTGGCAGATGATGTCACCATTGCTGCCTGGTCACTCCAAATTCCTCTCCTGGTCTTACAGAATGACCAACCTACAATAGCTGCTGTTTGTGCATGCATAAGATGGCACCTTATCTTGTCCTGAACACTTGTACTGCCTCGGTATTCACCTCTGAAGTTCTACCTTTCTTCCCTAACTAACTGGATCTCTCCTCAGCTGTCCTGGAGAAACCTCTAGAAAAGAAAGCTGGCAGGAATTATGGCCCTCCAGGCAACAGAAAACTCATCTACTTCATTGATGACATGAACATGCCCGAGGTGGATGCCTATGGGACAGTACAGCCCCACACTGTCATCCGGCAGCACCTAGACTATGGCCACTGGTAAGTGTCCCTGCAGAAGGGTTTCAGGACACTCAGCTCAGTCGGTGCTACAATGATAAACTTCTGTTAGCTCTGATACCACAAGGGGAACCCAGAGTAAACCTCATTCCATAGGGGTTTCTCTGCTTCTTGGGGTTCTCTCTCAGATGAGGCCTCCAGGTTAGAGGGGTACTGAGATTTCACCCAAAAAGGAAGCCATAGTTTCCTGCAGGACTCACTTTTGTGAGCTATGGATACAGGAGGGATGGGTGTGTTGGAAGAGTGGAGAGAAGCTAGAAAGGGAATTTTGGATTTTATTGGCTATATGCTACATACATGTATGGAGACATACCAAATATAAAGCTATGACATACAGTTTTAAAATGAAAACATCTCAAAATTACATTCTCTGAGACTTCCTCTAACCACAGAGCTAAACCCTCCACTCACCTCCACTGTGGCCTCCTACAGAGATGCTCTGATAATCACAGGCACACTCCTAGCTGACTTGCATGGGTTTGATGTCTTCAGAGCAATGCAGAGTCTTAGTTTCTCTTGAAACAGCCTAGTTTTTAATGGCAGAGAGTGAGCACAGTCTACAGTGAAAAGTGGGTGATCTAAAACATTCCTGGCTCCCCTTCTTCCTTCTATAAAAATGGGATAGGGGATCAAGAGAGAAATGAGAGAGGGTCATGGTAAAGATGCCAACTCCAGTTGCTTCTCAGTTCTTTCTAAAATCTCTGTCAAACACCATTAGCCTCTTGCCCACAGTCTCTGCACTAGGATTTAAGCTACTAACCAATATAGAAAAGATAGAGTGACAGTAAGGACTTTAAGTGGGAAGTAGAAACTTGACAGAAATCCTACCCTGTTGCTCTTTCTCTTTACAGGTACTTTCTTTGAAATACCTATATCAGACACTCTTCTCTCCTCGAATTCCCAATGTACCAAAGCTGATGACTTGGTTTTCTCTGAGGAAACTAATGCTAAGTCAACCCTTGCTTCTGTACAACTTGCTCACTCACTTCCAAACCCTGTGGCCCAGCCTCCCATGACATCTCACCTAAAGCATCACCCCCATGTAATGGTTCTGCCAACTCCTGCTCCTGTAACTCTGCACCAGCTAGTCCCCATCTATCTGTTGGCTCCTTCATGTCATTGAGACTTTTGTTTTCTTTGTTAAAGTCATTTTCCTATGGCTAGTCGCTCTTATGTGTATAGTTAAATTTCCCTCTCTGTCCTTGCTTTTTACCTAGTTTCTAACTCACTCCTCAATGCATTTTCTTTGATTACTCCCCCTCCTCCAATTTCTGAACTATTCCTACAAAACTATTAACTATTCCTGTGGAATCCAGGAGACGCTATTGGAGAGAGATCTTTCTTTCTTTCCTTCTTTCTTTCTTTCTTTCTTTCTTTCTTTCTTTCTTTCTTTTCTTTCTTTCTTCCTTTCTTTCTTTCTTTCTTTCTTTCTTTCTTTCTTTATTAATTAGGTATTTTCTTTATTTACATGTCAATTTCTCCTTTCCCAGTTTCCCCTCCAAAAAACAAACAAACAAACAAACAAACAAACAAACAAAAACAACAAGAACAAACTTCTGTTTGCCTCCCCCATCCTTGGTCATAAGTGTATTATCACAGCAATAGAAAAATAAGTAAGACACAACCAAACATATGAATGATGGAAACATGTGAATGATGGAAATTGTCCTTCCTCACCTTGAGGAAATGCTACTTACCTTAGCCCTCACATGCAACTCTTACTATAAGTTGGTTGTTTTGTTTAGAGACAATGTCATTATGTGGCCCAGGCTGCCATCATACTCACAGCTTCCTGCCTTCTGAGTACCTGGGTTATGGATGTACGCCACTACAGGTGACTCACTGGAGGCATCTATTTCAGGTATGATCGGACCAAGCTGTCTCTGAAGGAGATCATGAATGTACAGTATATCTCCTGTATGAACCCCACTGCAGGGAGCTTTACCATCAACCCAAGGCTTCAGGTACAGAAGGAGGCAGGCATGGGCGTTACCTCTGAGTCCTAATGCTATCTCTCTGGGTTGATGGCCTTTGGTTACTAGTGGTAACTGGCCTTTCCTCTGCTAGCCTACTAAAGTAGAAAACCAATTTGCATCTCTCAGATAAGAAACTTCAGTGTAATAAGGATCTAAAGCTAGAGGGGTTCACAGAGGTCACACAATTCAACTCCTTCATTCTTCATATAAGAGACTTATGATTGATGGAATTACCTTCCCAAGGGCATAGAGACACACAGTGCCAACTCAGATTTGGACTTAGATTCTTTCCCCATCTTTTATCAAAGCTCAATTCCATTATCCTCCCACTCACTTCATGTTCAACCTAAACTTTGATGTGGAATCTTTGATCCTGTTCCTAGTCTAGAGCAGTGATCTTCACTGGGTGATAGGAGACATCCAGCTTACTCCTCTCCCTCATGCCTTGTTTTCTCTTGCAGCGCCACTTCAGCGTGTTTGCCCTCTGCTTCCCAGGAGCTGATGCCCTCTCTTCCATCTATACTACCATCCTGACCCATTATCTGAAGCTTGGAAACTTTCCAAACACCCTGCAGAAATCCATCCCTCCTCTGATCAACCTGGCTGTCACCTTCCACCAGAAAATTGCTACCACATTTCTGCCCACAGCAATCAAATTTCACTACATCTTTAATCTCAGAGATTTTGCCAATATTTTCCAAGTAAGTTCATGAGATACTATAAAATATTAGAGATGATTCATAGGTTCCTACTCTTAATCAAACAAATGGTAAGTAACAAACCTCTTTCAACAAAGACAAGAAGTATGTGGAATTGAGATCATAAATAGGTACAGAGTGTCATGGGCTCTATGGGGAATACTTCAACAAAAATAAGTTTTAATTTAAAACTATTCTTTTTCCCAGTAAAGAGAACACATTCCTCAGTTGGTTCCTTCATTCTAAGGCTTAGCTATATTACTTAGTGTACTCCTAATACTCTAGTGTGCAGACAAGAAAGTGGAAGAAGATTGACAAGGAAGAAAGAGAAAAGTGAATGAAAGGGAGTCACAAGAGAAGGAAGAAATGTAAAAGAAGAGAAAATAAAAATAAGAGGGAGGAGAAGAAGAGTAATTATTTAAAAATGCCTCCATCACTTGTGGTACTCACTGTATTCATGATGAAAAGGAATGCCTCCCTAACCACACAAGTTAGAAAACATGTTATACCATTTTTCATCTTCTGATACAGCCTCAGCCCTACAAATTCCAGGTTCATTTCCAGATCATATCTGTTTCAGATATAGTCTAGGCTGGACTCCCACTTGAGACCTACCTGCCACAGCTAGTTGGAGGCCAGACTAGACTACAAAATTAGATCTTACCTCAAAAATATAAAAAAAAAAAACCCCTCACTGCCAGGTAAAGCCTCTGGTGCTGAGGTTCCAAGACCATAGCAAAATGTGTGTGCTTACTCACAATTAGCTCTTATATTTTGAACACTAGTTGAGAGAGACATTGCTTACATCACAATCCCATGCTTAAACTCACTGCAGTATGATGGAGTCTAGATATTATTGTTTATATCTTGTAAATGAAAAACAAGAGGTAAAACTGGTCAAGTTCACATTGCTCTCCAGTGACAGTATTAAAGGAGAACTGGTCAACCACCCCAGATCAGAAGTAGCCTTGCTTAGGGTCTTGACTGGACATTTGCCTTGTCATCTAGCTATGTTGAAACCCATGCCTTACCTCAATACCTTGGAATAGATGGTTTTTCTAGTTGGTTTTTTATCAAGTCTGACACAAACCTAAATGTATATGGGAAGAGAACATATTTAATTGAGAAATGCCTCCATAAAATTGGCCTATGGGAAAATCTGAGAGGCATTTTCTTGATTAATAATTGATGTGGGAGGTCCAGCCTACCTCAGGCAGTGTAATCTCTTGGTTGTATAAGAAACTAAGATGCACAAGCCATAGGGAGCAAGGCTGCAAGAAACATTCATCCGTGGCCCACTTATTAGTTCCTGCTTCTAAGCTCCTGCCTGGAGTTCCTGTCCTAATTCCCTCAGGCAATCAGCAAGGAAAAATAAAGCCATGTCTCCCTGAGATGCTTTTGATTGTGGAGTTTTACCATAGCCATAGAAATCCTACCCAAGGCAGATATTATTACTTCCATTTAGTAGAGACTTGATGAAATTACTAGCTAAGAAATAAAGACATGAATTCAGGGACAAGGAGACAGAAAGCACAAGGTGGTATTAACAGAATAACAAAACATTTAGAAGTAGGTAGGAAGAGTGGTATCAGATAGTGAGGAGGCAAAAGATGAGACTACAAGATAATTTGAGACATGAAGAGAGACCCTTGTAAAAGGCTTTGCTTTAGTGCATAATATTTACCAAGCACAGTACTAAGCCTTTACACTCATCAACTCATTTAGTCCTCTCAACACCATAGAAGGTAAAACACTAACTATAATCAACTGTCTTTAATCTTGCATTCCACAGAGCTGGATGCAACCTACTGTGAAAATACTCTGAAAAACTTGGATTTTTACACAATAGATTATTTTCTTTCTGATCAGTGTTCCACTAATAATAGTGTATAACAACTATTGACCTTATCAATTTCATTAGCTGTTATACATAGTTTAGACATGATTGAAGGTATACAGAAGGATCTGCATAGGGTATATGCTTAGACTACTGTATTTTATATAAATACCTAAGTATTCATGGTTTATGATGCTCAAGAGCATCCTGGAGCCAATGCTTCATGGGTCCACAGGAATGTCTCTATTTCCATTAAAAAATGATACAATTGTCAGGTTCCCTAGGTAATTTACAGCCACAAAATGCCTTACAGAAAGTGGATATTCTATTCCAACCTTGTATTGTATAATGGATGCAGTGTCAAGGAAGAACCAGAAAGGGGAGAGATGCCAGAATGGAGGCCGAGACTCTTGTTCTCCTGGCATGTCTTTGCGCAACTCCAGTAGCCTGAGAGGCAACACCTTGGGCTCTGTATCTCAACCTGGCCTCTTAGTAGCCTATCAGCTGTCAGCCAGCTGCCATAGCATTGAGAAGTACATTCCCCATTGGAGTGCTGCCTCCTTCAACTCTAGCTGCACAGCTCTGCTCATGTTCCCCCCAGAGGACAGCTTCAAGGCAGACCTTGACCACTGCCTCCTGTTTTCTTCTTGGCAGCTTATCTGAAGGCCTGTTGCAAGATGTTAGGGGGTTAATTGAACAGCCAATTGGAGAAATATCCTTCCTGTGGAACCTAGCTCATTTCAATCCTTTGTATATCCTTCCCTCCATCTATTGAAGTCACAGTAGAATTTGGTAGGCTGTGGTCACAGAAATCATGAACCAATTTTCCCTGCTCAGGGCAGCATATAACAAATTAAGAGAGTGCATAATTTGCACTTGATGTGTTCACAGCTGCTGAGCACTTCATTGCTAGTCAGTGTGACCATGACTGTAACAGGACCTATAAAGGTCAAGAAATAATGCCCCTTACTGTTAAGTGCCAAGCCTCAGAAGCCAGGACTCCCAAGTTGCACTTTATCTCATACTCCACATGGTGGATGCCTCAGAGAGTTAATGAGGAGAGAGAGGCCAAGGTACCCATCTGGCTAGGGTCACAGGAACTTACTCTTCTTTTTTTATTTAAATTTTTCTTTTTTTATACTCTATTGAAGTACAGCAAGCAGGCAGAAAAGCACACAGGTCCCAAGTATCTGGCTTGGTTAATCATCATAAATGACCACACCTTGTAATCAGACCTTGATCAAGGACTAGAACACACCAGCACCCCATGCTAAGGTTCTCATTCACTCTTTCCTCTGCCTTCTAGCCATCAATATTGTCCAGACTTCTAACCTCACACATTATTCTGGCCTAGTTTTAAACTTTGTATTCAATAAAATTTGAATGAATGTTACTAATGCATTCAACATTTCTTTCATTTTTTCTTTAGTTGTATTGCTGGATTTAAAAGTAACATCCAAGGGAGGGTGAGATAGTATAGGCCATCAAGTCTAGCATTGTAGGCAAAGACACCAAAGACTACTATGAACCTGAAGCCAGCAAGGTCTACATAGCAAGTTGAACATACAATGAGGCCCTACCTCAAAAAAAAAACCAAATCTTTCCAATTGTTAATTTTTTATTTCTTTTTCTTGTGTATGTTTTTTTTTCTCTAACTCCCATTAGAGTTTTGAAGAGTTGTGCTGAGAGCAGAATCTTTCACACTCCTAATTTCTCAGGGAGAAGCACTTTAACAGCCCAGCAATACAGTGTATTCCATAGGTTTCTGAAGGTGCTCTTTGCTGTGGCAAGATGGTTTTTTTTATAATTTATTAAGAGTTTTATTCACAACTAAGTATAGAAACTGAACAAATTCGTTTTCTGATTGAAATAATTAAGTCTTTTTCTTCCCTAGGCTGATACTATGCTAAATTATGTTAATTACTTTTGAATCATAAGTCAACTAACTTTGTATTCCTGGAGTAACTTGGTTCCTACCTGTACCCTTTCCTTGGATTCAGCTTTTTAACTTACATAATGTCTACATTTGAATTGCTAAATCTCCTGTCTTGCCAACCTAAGGGTTCTAAAATCTAAATAAAATACCTTGGATTTTTTTTGTTCCATTTTTTTCTACTTCTGGTAGATTTTGTGAAACATTGCATCATACTTTCCTCGGGGGTTGATAGCCACCTAGAGCTTTCTTTGCAGAAGGTTGAAATTATGAATTCAATTTTGATGCACATAACCCTACTACATTTTGTATCATATATTTACCACAATATCATTTAAAAATAGTCAAAAAATATCCTGTTGTCCTTATACTGTCTTTGAAGGCTTTCTGCAGGCAGAATTCTAGCTCTCTTGAGGAACTGTCTTTTTCCAGCTAAAACCTTCCTCTCATTAGTGGCAGCCTGACTATACAGTAGGCTTCACGACAACAGACACAGTTATCTGTGACATTCATTTTTCTCTTGTGTCACTTCTGCAAAGAAGTTATCCATTGCCGGTCCTTGTTTTTCTTTTCTAATGAAAATTGAAAGAATACAACAGTTGACTTTATGGAATGTTTTGGTTTGATGTTTGTTATTTTCAAAAATATATTACTAACATTTACCCTTTTATTTGTTGCCTTCCTATTTAACTTGGACATGGGATTCCTTTAGTTTATTTTCTTACATTTGATATGGTTTCTTACCTCAAGAGCTGTCATCCCAACTTGTCTGTAGTGTTCACTTTATGGTTATAAATTCTCCTCTGACTGCATTTGCAACATGCAGGCTTTCCCAGGCTGCATGGTTTATGGTTTACAATATTCAGTGTAGCATTCATTTTTAAACATTTAGAAGTTTTGGGATTTACATTTTTAATTGATAACTACCTAATTTCAGCAAATTCCATGTGATTTCATTCCATTGAAATTCATTGAAGTTTGCCATGTTTCCCATAATACAATTAACATTCAGTTTTGAGAAATGTGTTCTCAGACATTAGGTAAAGTTTAATCAATACATCAATTACTACATGTTTTTAAATCATGTAATTTAAGTTTAATACATTTTATGGATATTTATTTTTTAAAATCTACATGTTCTACAATCCTTTGAGAAAGATTTGTGAAAATCTCCCAAGTAGTATGGACATATGGACATATCTGCTTCTCCTTTTCTTCCTATTCATTTTTTACACTGTAAACTTATATTGACAAAAAATAGAATTTTTTGTGCCCCAGTGTAGGGGAATGCCAGGGCCAATAAGTGGGAGAGGGTGGGGTGGCAGGCATGGGGAGGGGGGAGGCAAAAGGGGTTTGTTCTTGTTGTTTTTGTTTGTTTGTTTGTTTTTTGGAGGGGAACCTGGGAAAGGAAAAATTTACATGTAAATAAAGAAAATATCTAATATAAAAAAAATAGAATTTTAAACAACTCTTTTCTCACATGTACATGAATATACTTACAACTAGCCCACCTTCTTGAACTGTTGCTTCTATATTAAATGTACTTATTTACCTACAAAACTAGCCCTTGCTTTAAAGTTAACTTTGTCTGATGATAGCATGACTAATCCATATTCCTTTAGTTTAAGTTCACTTGTCCATTTGTGTCCACAGGACATGGGACCACGACACCCCCCCCCCATAGATATGAAAGTCTACATATGCTCAGGTCCTTTATATGAAATATCAGAGTAGTTTTGCTGTTATTTTTATCTTTGTTATAATTCTGGAAATTGAGCCGAAGCCTTAATTATAATACACAAATCTTCTAACCTCTGCCCATTCTGTGGAACTTGATGTAACTTGCACACATCACCCCTTATACTTCATATCATCTTTAGGTTACACAAAATACCTAACACAATGTTGTTGTTACTTAGGTAGTTGGGATTGTTTGTTGTTTAGAGACTAATGTCCAAAATTGTACACATGTGGTGCAGTCATAATCCTTTCTGAATATTTGTTATCCAGGATTGGCTGGACCATGGGTGGAGAACCCATGGTTAAGAAAATCTTTTCATCTTATGCTCAGATTGCCTATATTCTTATGCTTGAGAATAGATGTAAGTGCCATCTATATATCTGACTCTTAGAAAGCAAGCCTGAGCTGGGCAGTGGTGGTGCACGCCTTTAATCCCAGCACTTGGGAGGCAGAGGCAGGCTGGTTTCTGAGTTCGAGGCCAGCCTGGTCTACAGAGTGAGTTCCAGGACAGCCAGGGCTACACAGAGAAAGCTTGTCTTGAAAAAAAAAAACAAAACAAGCAAGCCTAGCAGTTGTGCCTTTTCACAATACTGTCCATTTGCTTACATTGTCACACCCAGGCATGTATTTGAGGTTCAGGCTTCCTATGCTATTTTTATATGTTTCCTCCATTGTTTCCTTTCTGTCCCTGTTTGAATTCTGTGGGATTTTTGTGTATTTCTGCTTTTCATTTTCTCCTTCTTTCAAGATCTGCATTTTATTTGCTCTTCCTCTAGTGAATGCTGTATCAGTCAGAATTTCATGAAATGCATTTGTTCAGTCCAATGCCTAACTCTTGTATGAATTGGGCCTCTCTCTCTATTTCTCTCTCTCTCTCCCCCTCTCCCTCTCCTTCTCGGTTTCTTTCTTTCTTCCTCCATCATCATTATCATCATCATCATTGTCAACACCATCACCATCACCACCATCTAACTTTTTTGAGATACCATTGCCCTGGCTGTCCTGGAATTCACTTTGTAGAACAGGTTAGTCTTTAACTCAGAAATCTGCCTCCCAAATGCTTGAACTAAAGGCGTTGGCCACTACCACCTAGCTGCTTCTCTTTCTTTTCTTCTTGGTTTTAGTCATTCAGACTTATCTGGTCCCGATGTTCCTCATAAGTTTTGTTTGATATGCAGTTCTGATTGGCTTTACCATAGGCAGGTACTTTGAGGGCTACATGATGATGATTTTCTTTGGCGGGTAAACACTTCTGCATGTCTGTGCATCTTTGAAGCCCACAGTGATCACACCTCAGCTTCCATCCCTGAAAGATCTAACCACAATTTGGGAGCCTCCCCATGGGTTTTAAGCATGGTTTCCTTATTTGTAAACCTGTACTTACTTTTCATCCTCACACTCCTGCTCCATGAGACAAGATCATGTCTTCATCTTTTCCTTGACCTAACTTGTATCTTTAGTTGGTGAACTGATAAAAGTCTCAAGAGGAAAAGTGGTATTAGTTATTTTGTTCATTTCTCTGGCATCTTATCCCCTCAAGTCTTCACTATCTGGGTTATTCTCTAGGTAATGATTGAAAATAGGAAGCTTTAAAATACCTTGTCTGGCTTTTCTTGTTGATCTTAGAGGGTTTATCCATGATCAAGCCATTACTAAAACAAATCGTGATGAAAGAATTTTTGCTCAGATATATGACAATGTGTAGAAGATTTAATATTAGCCCACTCTTTGTTTTAATAGAAATTCATTTCAAGGGGTCAAAGAGTGGTTTAAAACCATGTATTGCTCCTGAGTCCAGGTTCCAGCACCCATGATAGGGAGTTCACAACTCTCCGTAATCCCTGATCCAGAGGACTTGGCATCTCTGAGCTCTGGGCACCTGAACTTATATCTATGTACTCACACTCAGCTATACATACATACATACATACATACATACATACATGCAACTTTAAAGTAAATCTTTCTCTTTTTTTGGACATTTTATTTTATTTTTTTATTTTTTTCTTAATATCTTTTTTAAGATATTTTCTTTATTTACATGCCATATGATTTCTCCTTTCCCAGTTTCCCCTTCAAAAAACAAACAAACAAACAAACAAAAGCAACAAGAACAAACCCCTGTTGCCTCCCCCCTCCCCATGCTTGCCACCCCATCTCCCACTTATTGGCCCTGGCATTCCCCTACACTGGGGCACAGAACCTTCATAGGGCCAAGGACTTCTCCTCCCATTGATGATCGACTTTGCAATCCTCTACTATATACATGCTGCCAGAACAATCAGTCCCACCATGTATAGTCCATGGTTGGTGGTTGAGTCCCTGGGAGCTCTGAGGGTACTAGTTCATATTGTTGCTCATCCTAAGGGGCTGCAAACCCTTTAGCTCCTTTGGTCCTTTCTCTAACTCCTTCATTGGGGACCCTGTATTCAATTCAATGGATGGCTATGAGCCTCTACTTCTGTATTAGTCAAGTTCTGTCAGAGCCTCTCAGGGGACAGCTATATCAGGCTGGATTGTCCTTCCTTCAGTCTCTGCTCCATAGTTAGTCTCAGCAACTCCTTCTGTGGGTATTTTGTTCCCCCTTTTAAGAAGGAATTAAATGTCCACATTTTGATCTTCCTTCTTCTTGAGTTTCTTGTGGTTTGTGGGTTGTTCTTCCTGTATTCCGAACTTCTGGGCTAATAACCATTATCAGAGAGTGCATACCATGTGTGTTCTTTTGTGATTGGGTTACCTCACTCAGGATGATATTCTCCAGATCCATCCATTTCCCTAAGAATTTCATAAATTCATTGTTTGTAATAGCTGAGTAGTACTCCATTGTGTAGATGTACCACAATTTCTGTATCCATTCCTCTGTTGAGGGACATCTGGGTTGTTTCCAGTTTCTGGCTATTATAAATAAGGCTGCTATGAACATGGCGGAGCATGTGTCCTCATTACATGTTGGAGCATCTTCTTGGTATATGCCCAGGAGTGGTATAGCTGGGTCCTCTGGTAGAACTATGTCCAATTTCCAGAGGAACTGCCAAACTGATTTCCAGAGTGGTTGTACCAGCTTACAATCCCACCAGCAATGAAGGAGTGTTCCTCTTTCTCCACAACCTCTCCAGCATCTGCTGTCACCTGAGTTTTTTATTCTAGCCAATCTGACTGGTGTGAAAATAAATCTTTCAAAAGGAGAATTCACTGTAACTCTCTGTTGGGCAGCATGCTAGGCACTGGTTATACAATGGCAAGAATCAACTGTGATCACTGAACTCCATATGCTTCCCTTTGAGAGAGTTATCATGATCTGTAGTAAATGAACTTGGAAAAAATAATAAGCTGGAGGTAATAATTCTTTGATTTTTGAAAATCTTCAGTTTTCGATTATATAGAAAAGACCATGTGTGACATACCAGAAGTTATGGGTGCTATTGAACAAGTGAAGGGAGACTTATAAGTCTTCCAAAAAGGCATTGGAATGAAACCATGACAGATAAGCAGAGGAAGCAAAGAAGAAAGAATGGGGTCAAAAAAGTGTGCATGGTCAGAAAAACAAAAGTGAAAGTGGAAACGAGGTATTTGGGAAGTGATGATGAGGATGTATGTTCATGAAGAAGTAGACCATAGCAATGTTATAACCAGTTGTTTGTGTTGTATAATTAAATCTGAGTATTCTTGTATGGACAATAAGGAACCATTAAGTGACCCCCATCTCCTCCAGGACAAGAAGGCAGTGAGAGTGAACCAGGTGATAGATTTGAAGCTATATAGAGGACCCCTGAGGTTAAGTCTGCTTCCATTTGCTTTTTCATCAAAAGCAGATGTTCATTTGTAGGCTAATAATAAGGAAAGAGAGGTGACAGATTAACATCTCTGTAATACATAAGAAGATAACTCAGTAGAGCTGAACATGACTCCTGACCAGCAAAGGACAGCTATTCCTATCTTATCATCTGTCATTGTTCTGATTTCATGTGTTCAATCATTACCAAAATCAATTTGCAAAACAAACCTTGTAGTAATGAAATATGACATGTCTTTCTGACAAAACTCCCTGTCAACAGTCCAAGTTTCCCCTTTACTATAACAAACTCCTTAGTGAGATAATCCCAAGGTACCATCCCAGGTTGGAAATAATGCTCTAAGACAGCAATTCTATACTTGTGGGTCACTACCCCTTTGGTAAACCTCTATCTCCAAAAATACTTACATTACATCTCATAACAATAATGAAATTACAGTTACAAAAATAGCAATGAAAACAATTTTATGGCTGGGGGCTCACTCCAACATGAAGAACTGTATTAAAAGTTCACAGCATTAGGAAAGTTGAGATCTACTGATATAAAAAGTTCTTTTAAGTGTTCTACTTCTGAAATGTTGCTAACATTATTTGTTATCTGTTCTCCTGGAAGGGCATTCTTTTCTCCTCTGTGGAATGTGTGAAGTCTACACAGGACCTAGTAAAACTCTATCTGCATGAGTCAAATCGGGTTTATCGGGATAAGATGGTGGAAGAAAAGGATTTCAATCTTTTTGACAAAATCCAAACAGAATTTCTCAAGAAAAATTTTGATGTAAGTATTCCCTGTGCTCTTCCTATATTTGAAAAATAATGAGGACCGTGCAGGTGATCACCAAAACCACTCTAGTCCATGAAGTCAGAGAAAGCCGGAGATTAGGTTACAAAAAGAAATTCTAGCATCACTTTGCCTGTCTAAAAAAATGATGGGTAAGACACAATTTATTCACATATTTCACATCTATGGATCCCTAGATAGCATCTGATCAAAAAGCTTATATGATACTGAGACTCTTTCTAGCTCCCCAGGTGACATCTCAGATGGTGTTCAGCATCCTGAGACTGTCACTCCCATGATAGCCATTTTGGAAGTAATAATAACTGGAAATGTAGAATAATTCTAAAATTCAAAACATTTAGAATTATTCTAGACAATTGGTATGTATATTCATGACTGAAACTGTATTTTCCTGTCCAAAAATCAGAGAGAAGAACTACTGGTAATTGCTCCCTCACTGGCTTCTCCTCCTCCTCCTGCTCCTCTTCTCCCCTTCCTTTCTCTCCTCAATCTTCCTTTACTATGAGACATAATTTTGCTATACAACTAGACTGTCCTTGAATCTACTCTGTATCAGAGTCACTATGTAGCCTAGGCTAGGCTACACCCTATGTAGCCCACCCTTGGGCTTCTTCTGCCTCCACTTCCTTGCACATGGGATTGCAAACATATACCATATGTGATCCCCTTTTCTGATACACCATAGTTCTGTGACTGTGATCCTTGGCACATACTCTTCTAAATAGCTGGAAAGAAATCTTGACAGGAACAGTGAAGAGGGGCTTCATATTATACCTATGCCTTGGAAACTCTAGGTACATTTAATGCTCAAATCCAGATATCTGAAATCTTCCTAATTCACACACCATTTTACAAACACATTGCACTCTGAAACTCATTTGCCTTTGTTAAGAGCTCCTAACTCACAGAGAGAATGTCACATGGAATATGACTTGAGTAGTGTTGACACTGGAATGCAGCCATTCCCAGTGACAAAATTACCTAGCAACGCTCATGAGTCAAGCAGGGGAGCCTCGGGGTGGCAGGGACAGGATCCTCTCAGCTTCTGAGTGACAAAGGTGGATCAGCGACCCTCTCTGCCCCCTCCCTGCAAGTGGAGGACCTGCCTCCAGGGAGTGCTTAACCCAGGGACTCAGGAGAGATCTGCAATTTTCTCTCCAGTGACTTTCTAAGGCAGGACCAGCCGGGAGGCACAGGCCCCACCAGTCACAACGGAGTAGCAGGGCAGTCGCAGGGCAGCAGGGACAGGACAAGCTCTAGTCAGAGACACCAAGAACATCTAACATCAGAGATCAAGAGATGGCGAAAGGCAAACGCAAATCCTACCAACAGAAACCAAGACTGCTTGGCTTCATCAGAACCTAGTACTCCCACCACAGCAAGTCCTGGATATCCCAAAACACCAGAAAAGCAAGATTTGGATCTAAAATCATATCTCACAATGCTGATAGAGGAACTTAAGAAGGACATGAATAACTCCCTTAAAGAAATACAGGAGAACACAGGTAAAGAGATACAGCCCTTAAAGAGGAAACAAAATAAAAAAATCCCATAAAGAATTACAGGAGATCACAAGTAAACAAGTAGAAGCACTTAAAGAGCAAACGCAAAAATCCTTTAAGGAATTGCTGGAAAACACAAATAAACAAATGAAGGAATTGAGTAAAATCATCAAGGACCTAAAAATGGAAGTAGAAACAATTAAGAAATCACAAAAAGAGACAACTCTGGGGTTAGAAATCTTAGGAAAGAAGTCAGGAAACATAGATGCAAGCATCATCAACAGAATACAAGAGATAGAAGAGAGAATCTCAGAGGCAGAAGATAACATAGACAACATTGAAAGAACAGTCACAGAAAATGCAAAATGCAAAACGACCTTAACCCAAAACATCCAGGAAATCCAGGACACAATGAGAAGACCAAACCTAAGGATAATAGGTATAGAAGAAAGTGAAGATTCCCAATGTAATGAGCCAGTAAATATCTTCAACAAAATTATAGAAGAAAACTTCCCTAACCTAAGGAAAGAGATGCCCATGAACATACAAGAAGCCTATAGAACTCCAAAAAGACTGGACCAGAAAAGAAATTCCTCCCTACACATAATAGTCAAAACAAGAAATGCACAAAACAAAAAGAATACTAAAATCAGTAAGGGAAAAAGGTCACGTAACATACAAAGACAGGCCCATCAGAATTACACCAGACTTCTCACCAGAGACTATGAAAGCTAGAACATCCTGGGCAGATGTCATACAGACCCTACAAGAACACAAATGCCAGCCCAGGCTACTATATCCAGCAAAACTCTCAATTACCATAGATGGAGAAAACAAGATATTCCATGACAAAACAAAATTTACACAATATCTTTCCACAAATCCAGCCCTACAAAGGATAATAAATGGAAAACATCAACATAAGGAGCAAAACTACACCCTAGAAGAAGCAAGAAGGTAATCTTTCAACAAATCCACACAAACCTAATTCCACCTCTTACAACAAAAACAACAAGAATGTGACAATTATTTTTTCTTAATATATTAATATGAAAATTAATATTACCAACATATCCTAATCGATTGAAATCCAATGATATGAGGAATTAGAAATTTGTTGTCATCCAATGGTCTCTCTAATTTGGTAATTGGAGAAATAGGTCCAACATTGTACAATCTATATGCACTTTCAGCTTCTTTGTTTGTGACAGTGTCTTGCTGTGTACAACATAAGGGTCTTGAAATCTTGCTTCTCCTATCTCAGCCTCTCTATTACTAGTATTGTTTATTTCATGTCTTTACACTATACTATGGTTTTCAGAGAAGCTTATATATTTCAAAAGTATTTATATACCCAAAAGAAACATAGAGGATTAACTAGGGAGGTTGCTTGTAAGAGAACAACAAAGAGTGAGACTGAATGCTTTGCTTGACATTTGTAACTCTAGTATCAAGTTTGAAGAAAAGTTACTCTTTCTCTGAGATGAATGCTCTTCCAAATTATCACAGCTAATGAATCAAATTCTTACCCTCACCCAATGTCCATGCCACCCTCCAAGTAGAACCATTGTTCATTCAATCAGTTGGTGAATGACTTTATGGATAGACCATCTTAATACCTACACCATTTCTTAAATGAATGTAACCTTTTCTCTGTGGGCTGAGAATAAAATCACTCACTCAAGTCAAATAGCTTTGACCATAGCAGTATCCAAAAATCAAGCCTAGAATTTATTTCTTGATGCAGCAGAGCTATCAACTCTCAGCTTAGGTATGATGGAAGTAAAATCCTTTGGTGATGTGAGGGTCATTGAAGTATAGCCTTATTACAATGAAATCCAATGTCTAAAAATTGTTCTTATTTTGGGCTTGTACCACAGTAAGAGTCAAGATTTTAAACTCTACTAAATACAAAACAAACAAAAAGACTTTATATATTTATGTTCATTTAGGAAAATACCAGTAGTGATGTATTATTTTGAAGTATACAGTTAATATGTTTGGAATTATTTAAAATTTATATTGAGAACAATGTATTTTCTCTATTGCTGTAGACGAACATCTACATAAGACTGTTAAATTGATTGTTGTTTTATAACAACAACTTTTATAATACTTATTTGTATTGTTATAATATTTTATAAATTTTAAGGAATATGACAAAAAAAGATATTGTAGGTATTTAAGGGGGGTTCTCTGGGGAGGAGTGGATGTACAAAAGGGAAACAAGAGTGTGATTTAATTATATTTACTTAAAATATGTTTTTAAATGTTAACAAATTCCGATAAATTGAAATCATGTAACTTTTCTCATTATAATCCAATAAAAGTTTAAAAAAAATTACCTAGCAACTAGCATAGAACATTCTGTTGAGCCGCCATGTTTTCTGTCCTCTCTTGAACTGGAAAGAACCAAACCCTGTCTGTAATTTTTTCTTTCTATCTCTCTCTCTCTCTCTCTCTCTCTCTCTCTCTCTCTCTCTCTCTCTCTCTCTCTCTCTCTCTCCATATATATATTCTCAATGGTTCTCTGTCATTTTAACAAATTATCATGTGCTGGGCATTTTAGATATGGGTATATTTGGAGCACAATACTACAGACTGACAGTGTAAGATGGGGTAGCTTCATATGTTTAGTCTCTGTAAGGGGACTCACAGTGATGGCAGATACTGAGATAGATGGGACAGCATGCTGAGAGGAGATAACTCAGGTTCAATTTTCAAGGTACTCTCAGAAGAGCTGACAACTCATTGCCCAAGATTAGAATCATTAGCTTCAGAGAGTAGTGTCCCCAGTAATATAACTACCTCTGTGTGGCCCCACCTTTTAAAGAGCCCACTGACTATTACATGCCCAACTGGGGATGCAGCTGCCAACAGGTGAACCTTTGGGGAAAAGCCCACACCCATACCACAGTGATCAGCTCCATATCTTCTCCTGAGATGTACACCTCTGAAGATGGTGCACATAATGTTCTAAAACAGTGATTCTAAACCTGTGGGCCTCAAACACTTTGGCACCTCTAACTTTAAAAATATTTATATTAGGATTCATAACAGTAGCATAATTACAGGCATAAAGAGGCAATGAAAATAATTTTATGGTTGGAGTCACCACAACATGAGAAATTTTACTAAAGGGTCACAGCATTAGGAAAGATGAGGATCACTGCTCTAGAAAGTTCTTTTAACTGTAGTACTTCTGACACCACCCTAATTTATACACAACCCAACCCAGTCTGAATGGCAAACGTTTTGGTGCTGAACAGAACTTTCAAGTAGCTTCTTGAAAGCTACTTTGTCTGGCTGTTTTCAAGGTAAGCACCCTCATTTCTACTTCCCTCATTATTATTATGGAGCCTGGCATTCAGATCTCTCACATCTTAGATGGTCCCCTGTGAGCACTGCAGAGTTAGCCAATTTGTGTACTTAGAGTTAACTTTGCAAGTAAGCCTTGTCTTTATGAGTTGGTCTGTTCTGGAACTTTTCAAGTCACAACACTTGGTTTTTGAAGTACAGATCTTTATGTGTTTTGATGAAAAAGCTCACATCATTTGATCAGAGACCAAAATATAGTTCACACAGCCATTATTCTAACTAACAACAGTTGTGAAGACAGCTGAAGCCCCTTGCCTGCACATATCCTAGCACTGGTGTCAGGACAAATTCACCTGATTCCTCCCAAAGTGATTCAGCCCCCTTTTTAAAAGTCTGGAGCTCTCTGACTTGTAGCTTGCAGCGAAATACAGTATCACTGTTAAGGATGCTTTGATTAATTGTATCAGGTGGCTTCCTATCTCCCTTCTATACAACATGGCTCTGATCCTTAAACTGGAGACATGTTTTGTTCATCAAAGAACCTTTGTAGATCACACTTCTCAAAACTACACTTTGGTTTCTCTCCTGATAGATCCTTAGTGTAAACTGACTCAAGAAGAGCAACTGGATTTCTAAATTCCTTTCCTGTCCTTTCTTAGTTGCTGTATTTATTTCTATGATATGTGTATGGGTGTTTGCCTACATGTGTGTCTATTACCGTGTGCATGCCTGGTGCCCTGGGAGGCTGGAAGAGGGCACTGGATCCCCTGAACTGGAGTTATAGGTGATTTGAGCCATTGTGTGGGTACTGGGAATCAAACCTGGATCCTCTAGAAGGACCATTGTGTCATCTCTACAGATCTGTCCTACTTAAGATAACTATACTCTGATAAAACACCATGACCAAAAATAACTTGAGGCAAAAGCATTTATTTCACTCACAGTTTCATGGTTTCCTATAGAACCCAAAAAAATACTAATCTAGGAGTAGCCCCACCCACCATGGGCTGGGCCCTTTTACATCAATCACTAATTAAGGAAATTCCCTGCCGACCTCCCTATAATCTTATGGAAGCATTTTCTCAACTGAGGTTCTCTCCTTTCTGATGACTCAAGCTTGAAACATAAAACTAGCCAGGACAGGACTACTACTATGTCTTCTAAAACTAGAGAAAGTAGCTCTTTTGCATTGCAATCCACCTAACCAGATGTCTATTGTTACTATCAATAAAGCCACAATAAGATAGAATTTTCTTTTTTAATTTATTTAATTAATTTTTATTTATTTATTTATTTTTACTTATTCATGTTACATCCCACTCACTGCCACCATATCACTCTCTCTCCACCCCCCAGCTTTCTCTGTCTCACACACACACACACACACACACACACACACACACAATCCTTTCCCCATTCCCCTCATGAATAGGATTTTCTATGGCCCTGAAAAGACCCTGAAAAGTCAGGGCACACCTGATACTCAATCTTCTAGCCCTCTATTCTTTTTTCCTCAGACAGCAGGCTTGGTTTTATTCCTTTGTGTTTGGTGGATCTTGCCCAAGGAATTTATAAGACTAACATGGTCATGACTTAGCCCTGACAATGACACATACTGGTTACCTGTTTCTGACATTGATTTCCTAATCTGAATTTTAGAAAGCCTTCCTGGGATACATTACTTTTATAATATTTCTTCCTACATGAAATCTTAAGTATCTAGATTTTGACAGGCAAATAATTTACTTTTTATCCTCTAATGCAAACTAACAATAGAAGCCTCTAAAATGCTTAGAGATAAATTGTTAATAAAGAGATGAAGATTTGTCTCATCAACTAATTAATTAAATTGTACTAGTCATTATACAGTGTGCTAATATTTGTCCTGGAGTAAGATTTGACAAACAGTAAGGCAGAATTCTTATGAAAGTGTTGTAAACAGTGCATTCTATTCTAAATGTTTTAATATTGGAAGCAACCATATATACAAACCAGCAAATTAAGGATGGGGAACTACTAGTGTATTCTTCAGAAAACAAGCCTTCTCTAAGGGTGGACCAACTTCACAAGAGGCATGCTTTATGAGCATTCTATAGGTTAGGGAATAAGAACCATTGAAATGGCTGTTGGGTAATTGAGGCCACTGGAGAGTGATACACTGTATCCAACATTACCAAAGAAGGCCTGCCTAGAGAAATCCAGCCATGTCCTCATCTACTCTTCTGAACACAAAAAGATTCTTACAGTGGTTTAAAGGTGGATGCTCTCTAGTTTCCACTTCGCACCATTAATCTATATGGAATATCAAATGTTTATGAATCCCTGGAGCTGGTAAACCCATGGTAAGAGTCCACCTCTCAGGGAAGTGTCAAGAGAAAATTCCAAACAGACACTGATGTTTAATTTTCACAAAGTATGTAGAGAGAGAAAGCAGTCATCTTGGTGTCTCCACCATATAGGGAATCAGATGGGAATAGAGAAGACCCTCATCCCTGTGTCTTCTCTTCAGGATAGTGAAGAGATGCTGAAGAAGACACAAAACCTGAACATGTATTGTCACTTTGCAAATGGCATTGGTGAGCCCAAGTACATGCCTGTGCAATCATGGGACCTTCTGAGCCAGACTCTGGTAGAAGCCCTGCAGAGCCACAATGAAGTGAATGCTGTGATGGACCTGGTTCTCTTTGAGGATGCCATACGTCATGTGTGAGTGTGCATCTCTTCCTTGCCTCCCCTCAGTGGTTACTCCTTCCCAGGGTCAGGGGTCTCATTTGGTTATTCCAAGTCCCTTTTTTTCTAAAGTTTATAAATTAGTTCTTTGAGAATTTCATACAATGCATTTTGGCCAGATTCTCCCTCCACCCCAATACAGTTCCATAAAACCTGAAGTCAGCCACTGTCAGCCCTCAGTAAGGGCCATGCTATAGCTGCAGTTTCACTGATAGACATGGGGGGCAGTAGAACACAGGGATCAGCTCCAGCAGTTACCAGGACCCTCATCTATACACACATACACACATAAACACATATACACATACTTACACATGTACACATCAAAACTTAAATATCATTATGCATGCTCTCACTATTTAGTGTATCACTGGCAATAGTCACAATCTCTCCCAGTTAACTTATACTCGCACAATGTGGCTCAGATCCAACCCTTTACATTGTCTAGTCTGAGTTCTACTTAGCAATTATGCATGGTGCCTTACAGTATCTTTCCACCCTAACCAAGTTTCCCAGGGTCTTCACTGATAAATTCTCACTGACACATGGCTGGCCCTGAGTCGAAGGAAGCTGTTTCTCTTTCCCACCCATCCCAAGAACCCCAGAGCTCAGAGATGGACAAGGCCTTTATCCTCACCCTCACAAGAAGGTTACAATTTAAGCTATTCCTCCCTTTTAAAGGGGATATTTGTTTTTATGTGTTATGTATATAAGGATGCTGCCTGAATGTTTGTATGTGTACTATGCGCATGCCCAGTGCCTGTAGAGGCCAGGAGATGACACCAGATCCCTTGGAACTGGGGTTACAGATGGTTGTTAAACCATGACTGTGTGCTGGGAATCAAATCCAAGTTCGCTGCAAGAATAGTAAGTGCTCTTAACCACTGAGTCATCTCTCCAGCCCACCCCCCCCCCAACCTCATTTCTCTTTCTAACCTTCAGAAGACCCAGTCATTCTGAAGCACAGGACTCCACTTTCATGTCCCTGGCTTCTCCTTGCCACTGTCTACTGAAGCCCAGTCATCTCCCATCATTTAGCACCTGGACAGTCTTCTCCTCACCTCTGCCTTCGCTCATTCCCAACATCCAGCTCTGAACATTCTGTTCCCTAGCCAATATGGCTCCTGTGACCTTAGCTACACGCTCCACCCCTCAAACACATATTCTTCCCCAGCACGTCTACTCTCGATGATGAGCTCTCTTCTGGAGTCTACATTACAGGCATTTCTGTGACTCTCACATTTGTCTTTCCCTTCTACTACCCTCCAAGCTCCAGCTGTTCTTCAACTCCACTAAGACTTCCACTTATAGGTCAGATGTTCTAATCATCCTCTTGTACCCATTTCCCTGTCATGTCCTCTTGGTTAACAGATGGTTATCCCAATCCAGGACTCTCTAACTCTCCTGTCAGAGTGCCTATAGGACCAAATACAACTCTAGTTAAACCATTTTGTCGCCTATTCCATCCTCTCCCAGTTGTTCAAGAAAACCCCTCAAACATGATAGTTAATCTTGCTTCATTTTTGTGGACAGACATATCAGATAGACCCTAATTGTGGCCAGAAATCCTCCCTGTCTACTATGGGGACTTCATCCCCATTAGGTTCCTGAGATAACTGCATGGATCTGATTGTCCTTTCTCCTCAATCTCTGATACCCCTGCCCTGACTTCAGTTACAGCTAGAGAATGTATCTCTTATTTTACTGAATGAAATGACTAGAAGAGAATGCCCATGCTCACCATAATGTACATGTCACCAACCTGGAACGCCCCCTGCCACACTGCCTCAAGCATTCCATGCACAAAGGCCCAGCAGCCTTCCTGTTTCAGCTCAAGAATCACCTTGTTCATTCTGAAGGCCAATCACTCTACCTGTTATGGGGTCCCATCCCTTTCACCTTCTTGGTAACTTTATTTCTTCCTATAGTTATTTCCCCTCCCCTTCCTCCTTCCTCCTTTCCCTTTACCCCATCACTAATTTCTGGCTTACATGTATCAGCATATGCAAACATTTTCACTTGTCAGAAATATAATAAACTATTCCTTAGCATGCTCTCCCTTTTCTTTTCTTTTTTCTTTTTTGGATTTTAAAGACAGGCTTTCTCTGTATAGCCCTGGCTGTCCTGGAACTCACTCTGTAGATCAGGCTGGGCTCGAATTCGCCTGCCTCTGCCTCCCAAGTGCTGGGATTAAAGGCGTGCACCACCACCGCCCGGCTCACTCTCCCTTTTCATCTACTGACCTCAATTTCTCTGCACCTCTTCACAACAAAACCCATCAAAAAGGTGGTTTATACCTGTCACCCATTCTTGTCTCTAATTCTCTCTTCCACAGGCTTCTCTTGCCACAGGAACAAAGCAGCTCTCATTGTATCCATTCCAGAACTGCCACTCATTCAGGTCAAATGCTCTGACCAGGGCTACACCTCATGCTCCTTGACCAGGTGCTGCATTTCTCATGATTTTCCACTTTGTTTAACATATCCTTTCATCTAACAAACATTTGTGCACTGCATAATATCTACACAGTTACCCTACCCAGCTTCCTGGAAACATTCTGACCTCACTCTATACCTTCTTCTCTCTCTGGAAATGGATTGCCCCTCTGATGACTCCCTTCACCAGCAGATCCTGTTCTGTTCTTGCTGCAATCTTTATACTAGATCTTTCACTTCACTTTAGCATAATCTTCATCCAACTTTTTCTTTGCCTTTTTCATTTTTTTTCTCTTCATGTATATTTTTAGCATGTTTTTTTCTCCTCTTAGAATCACAATAGTTATTAATCAAACCAACCTTGGATATACTGCTTTTGAGTTCCAAATGCCTTATTAGTCCTCCGGAAAGAGAGAGAAAGAGAAAGACAGAGAGAGAGAGAATTCTCAAAGACTCTACTTCATCCAGCTGTGCTAGGAGGCATCTTCAGCTTTTGTTTTTAATCTCTCAGAAATTCAGTGATGGGCTTAACACAGACTGTCTTGCTTTTCTGGCCCAGGAATCCTCTAGAATATTGATCTTCTTTTTAAATTTTGTAATTTAAATTCAGAGTCCCTTGCCCTTGTCAGAGGTTGTTAATGAAGCCCCAGCTGGAGTCTAATGCTGATGCCTGCAAACTTACCCATACTAACTCAGAAACTTCATCACGAAGGATGCATTTTCCATCTCAATATTGAGTAACACAGCCCATTCTATGCTGAATTCAGGCCTTCAGGAATAGAACTGTGAACCAGGCAACACAGTAACCCAATTGTACTCCAATTCTTCCTCCAAGCCTGCATCTCTCCTCCAGGAATCCAGTCTGGCCTCCATTTTTCCTAAATGAGAAGATAGAGCCTGGATACTTGGTACCAGTGTCTCCTTCTATCAGACACCAATTCAGACACAGAAAAAAAAAATCTCCCACACAGAGATAATGAAGAATTACAAAAAGTGCCTTAAATGTGAGACTGAGCACATTTGGATGGATTTTGTTTTAGTGTAATAGAACTGTAATCCATAGATTCAATGTGCTTGTTCTATAATGGACACAAAATGAACATGCACACTCTTTAGGCATGTGGAAATGATAGTTTAATACAAGGGTGAGAGAATGATAAATCTAGATGATAATGACAGAGCATAAGTTTCACAATTAAATAAGTAGAGTAAAAAGGAGAACTAATAAAAGTAGTAAATGAAGGTAGATAAATAACTCCTAGACATTTAGGCAGACAAGTCTTAACCACACAGAATTCAGTGACGAATGGTTTTAAGTTCTAAACATTTCTCTATGTCTAAGACAGAAAACAAAAGGGTGGAAGTAAAAAATTGAAGGGAGCTTAGAATGCCCATGAAAGGACCTTACAAACTTAGAAATGAGCCTTGGGGAAAAAAGAGAAAATGCACAAATGAAAAACATTGTGATTTATAGGCATGAAAAGTATTCAACTCCCTAGAAAATCAAATTAAAACTATAATATTTAGCCTTTAAAGTTGTCAAATATATGTGTATATGTGTAATAACTACATACAAACATGAACAAGATCCATGCCAAGTACATGTTGCTTATGGGTTGTTGATGCACAAACACTGATGCAAGGGTTTCCATCCCAAAAGCAAATATGCTGAGATGAGGCAATGATCACCCAGTTTCTTATGCTAATTATGACTGAGTCAGACATCTTCTAAAACTACTCCCAAGTACTAGCTCCATGCTGAGTTTAGTCAGACCTTAATTATTCACCACTGTTTACTTTGAATATAGAGTATCTGTAGAACATCTTTAACCTAGGGCAGGGATGCAGAAGTACAGAATCCAATCTCAAGTGGACCCTCTGATTCCTAACCAGAAGTGTCATACCCCAATTCTGATTCTCACACTGTAGTGAAAATCTTGGAATTTTGGTTTCTTCAAAAACACAGACATAGTATAAGAATGTGTTATTATTTTAATACCAGAAGTGGCATATGGGGCTGCTTAGCTGACTGTGATTTGCCTTGTGCTCTAGGGGTGGTGTGATTTTGCTAGTTGCAGATAGTTTTTGTGATTTTGTGATGTTTGGAATTCTGGAAATTTTTCAGAGGGTATATACATGCTAGAGCCCCGATAGGTGGGGTTGGTAATTGGTGGTGGTTTAAGGAGGTTAGATGCAATTTGCTAGTGGCCTCGGTCAAAGAAGACAAAAAAGGAAAGAAATTAGGTTCAGGGATTTTCATGGTTCCCCTCTCCTCTATCCTTGTTTCTCTCCTACTTAGTGTCTGGGGGTGAAAACAGGGGAATAAAGGGTGGGAAAAAGAAGAATCCACAAAAGTAGCAAAGACCAGCTAGCTATATTACACTCTTTTTGTCCAAGATTACCAACATTAGAATTCACTGGCTTACATTGTAACTCAGTGAATAGAGCCCAATGTGTTCTCACCCTCCAGCATTACGGGTCAGTTTTACTTGAAAATAGCACAGATGGGCACCACCATTCTGAGAAGCTTCTCCCCCGCCCCCCATTAAATTTCCTGAGCCATTTAAAAATTGCTTTGCTGTTTGGCTCAGCAACTTTACATCTAGGAAAATCACCCCAAGGAAATGATTAGAGATATAAACAAAATGTTATAATTCGTTATATGAAACTGGAGATATTGGAGACAGCCTAAGTACCCAGTAGTAGGATATTTCAGACAAGCAAGTTATTGTATTTTTATTATCAATACAATATTGAAATTCTATATGGTAGTATTGCACCATCAAAGGCATGGTCTGGCAGACTGCTTAATGGCTTAGAGAAGTCATCACAATCTACTGCTAAGTGAAAAACTGGTCTCAGGACACTGTATCCAATGTTTAGGGGTTGGCTTGGTGGTAAAGAACTGTGGATCATTGTGAGGACTTGAGTTTAATCATCGGGACTGGGAACAAATAAACAAAACATTATGCTCAGTATATAAGCTGCCCTTGGATTTTAAAAGCTACAGGATAGAAATGCATTGACATTTCAGATGTAATATCCAAATATATATTCACAGACATCTAGACACACTAGTCTGCAAGCCCATAAAATTAATGTCAGTAGAATTTATTGCTAGACAATAGAATTGTGGGTTTTTTTCCTGTATTTTATATATTTTGTATAATGAGAGGCCATTAGGTGCCTTATATAAGATCTACTGCTGGTGGAGATTAATGGAAGGTTAGAATGAGAGTCTAAAGGAGGCTGCAGGTATATCATTTGAAGGCTTCTTCGGTTGGTAGTGGCTTCCTTCATAGGTGATAATCTAAGCCCAGAGGAGACCTGAAGTACTTTCCCACTGCTGAGGTAGACAAGCAGATACAGGGAGTGCCAAGATGTTCAAGGGGAAAAATCTAGAAGCAAAGGAAGTGACATCCACAAATATCCATTGCTTGAACATGAGCATCCAGGAATAGGACTGAGGCTCAAGCCTGAACTTCCTGCCTTCTTCCTATGCTTTAACTTTGCTCTCTTTCTTCATGAGACAGATACTTCTAGCCTCGTCTTCAAGGCCTTAACCTTCTCTGATTATTTTCCTAGTAGCAGGTTTTTTACTTTTCTTCTTTTTCATGATTCCTCTTTTACCCAAAGTCACAAATAGGTGAGAAGGAGGACACTGGGGAAAAGGCAGGTCCAGTGAGGGAGAAAAAGAAAATCACCTGAGTCCCTCTCCAGCCCCACCACTCACCCTACCAGTCCTGCCAGCCTTCCCTGGCCATTTCCCCGACTCTTGCCAGTTCAATGATGGCTTCTGGCTTTATGTAAAGCCATGACAACTTCAGTGCACTTGAGCAAGAAGATGATACCACGTTTGAGGGCAAACTATGAAAGTTCTCCCTAAGTTCAGTTGTGCCTCTGGGAGAGGCTCCCATTTCCTCTCCAATCATTACACCCTTTGTGTTTCTCACTGTGGACAGTGGACTTTATGACGTGTGTCTCTGCTTACTCCTCTCCAGATGCCACATCAACCGAATCCTGGAGTCCCCTCGAGGAAATGCCCTGCTAGTTGGTGTAGGTGGGAGTGGTAAGCAGAGTCTGACAAGACTGGCAGCTTTTATCAGTTCCATGGATGTGTTCCAGATCACCCTTCGCAAAGGCTACCAAATCCCTGACTTCAAGGTAAGTTTGGTCAGTGTAGGAGGAGATGCTGTGTCTTCTTTAGGGTTTTTATTGCTGGGAAGAGATACAATGACCACAGCAACTCTTATGAAGGAAATTATTTAATTGCAGCTAGCTAATAGTTCAAAGCTTTAGTCCATTATCACCACCAGTGACACAAAGGCAGCCATGATGCTAGAGGATAGCTGAGAGTTCTGCATCTAGATCACTAGGGACCAGGAAGAGATAGTCATACTAGGCCTGGCTTATGCATCTGAACCCTCAAAGTCCACCCCCAGTAATACACCTCTTCCAAAAAAGCCACACCTGCTCCAACAAGACCACACCTCCTCATAGTGCCACTCTGTATGGGGGTATCATTCCCTATTTAAACTGCAAAACCCCACTCCCTAAGCCCCATAGGTTTATAGCCATAAAATAATGCAGAATGCATTCAGTCCAACTTCAAAAGACCCTATAGTCTTTAACAGTCTCACAATTGTGTAAAAGTCCAAAGTTCAAAGTCTTTTCTGAGATCATGCAATCTCCTAACCCTAATCCCCTAAAAATGTCAAAATAAAAAAATCAGACCACATTCTTCCAATATATAGTGGCACAAGATACACTTTACCATTCCAAAAGGGAACAGAGTGAGGAAATACTGGGCCAAAGCAAGACCAAAACCCAGCTGGACAAACTCCAAATGCTGCATCTCCATGCTAGATATCAAAGTATTCTTCAAATCTCCAACTTCTTTCAGTTTTGTTGACTGCAACAAACTTTTTTTCTCTTGGACTGGTTCCACTCCCATTTTGAAGCTTTCCTCAGTATGTATCAAGGCTCTGAGATCTCCAAAATTTGAGGTCTCCAACACAATTCATAATTCACCTTCACATCTTCACACAGTTGCCTCTCTAGGCCTCCATGCAGGGACACCCCTGATACATTCCTGGCCTCAGCAGCTTTCCTTTGTCACAAAGGACCCTTTCTTCTATCCTTGACTCTAAAACTAGAACCATATGACTGAAGTTGCCAAGTTCTATTGCTTGCTGGGGCTAGACTAGACTTCTGGTTTTGATGGTATCCTTCACTGCCTACAATTGACTGTCCTGAAATTGGATCAATAGACCAGACTGGTCTCAAACTTAGAGATCCACCTGCCTCTTCTACTGAAGTGCTGAGATTAAAGAAATGTGCCACCACGTCCAGTCCTAAACTGCTCTTTAATTCCTTTACACAAGTGTAAGTTTAGCTGGGTGGAGTCTTGCCTGAGGTCCCTCCTCTCTTAATTCCATTTACCTTAAGGCTTTTCTTTAATCTATTTATCTCCTTGAACACAGGATTTAGCTACATTCCATTTTCTGATGCCCCTTCTGTCCTTGATCTGTACATTTTGTATTTTTCTTTGCTCAGCTGACTCCTCTTCATTATAGATCTTCATAAGAGTGAACACTAATAACCACAAGACAAAGTCAATACTAGGCTGTTTTGTAATTTCCTCTGCCAATATAATTAATCCAAAACTCTTCAATTCACCCTCAGGCAGATTCTTCAGACAAGGGAAAAAGCAGCCACATTCTTCACCAAAATATCACAAGATCTAGGCCACATTCTAATATTCTTCTCATCTGAAACTTCTTGAGCTAGGCCTCCACAGTTCAAATTACCCTTAGCACCATTATCTCCCATGTTCCTACTAGAATTGCCCATTAGGTGTGCTTAAAGCATTCCACTGTCCTAAACCTAAGTTTCAAAGTCTGCATTCCTCCAAACAAAAGTATGGTAAGGCCTGTCACAGCAGTCAAGCCTTTCCTTGGAGCCAGTCATAACGGTAAAAGGTATTGCTGGTATGAGATGCATTCATTTCCATACAGGTAGCCCCTGTACCTGACTTTCCTGATAGCTTACCTTTTGGAACAAGTCATTCCCTCACTTGATGACATTAGTAAAACAGATGATCAAGGACCACACCTGACCATTGGGAAGGACCGCCTTGGGTAACTTTCTGTAGGAGCTCAGTAACAGTGTATGGGCAGCTGTAGTTATATGAATTAAGAACCCCAATATGTGATCTTAACTGCTCATCTCCATTGAACTAGAAACCTGGCACACTTCCCTGCCTCTTGCTGAAATGTAGTGCTCCTTCCGGCCTCACACTGTCATATTGCTTTATTTCTAACAAAAGTAGATAAGAAAAATGGTTTCTTTCCTGAGAAATGAGTTGTCTATCTCTTCTGAGGGAGCTGTGACATTGACGATCTTGCAGGTGGACCTGGCCAGCCTCTGTCTGAAAGCTGGAGTAAAAAACCTCAGTACCGTGTTCCTTATGACTGATGCCCATGTGGCTGACGAGAGGTTCCTGGTGCTCATCAATGACCTCCTGGCATCTGGTAAGAAAGTCTTTACTCTAGAATACCTCTAACAAAGTCGGAGTCATCGAAAGGTACAGGAGTAGTCTGACATCAGGAAAGTCGGGTCACAGTTAAAGAACATTAACACATTTCAAGATGATGTCACTGTTTCAGAGTCATTGTCTCCTTCGTGATGTATAGCATTGCCCCCCATGGCAGTTGAGTCATTCCATGAAAAGGCACTGGCTCCTGGCTCAGAGCATGCACTAACAGATTCTGTAATGGTTTGTTCTAGGGATGATCTCTGCCCTGGATTCCTCACTGTGCTGCCTCCTAGAACAACCCTGAACCCACACTTACATCCTTCTCACCTGATCCTGTTTAAACTAATTTTATATCAGAGAGTTTTCTTGCCAACTCCTGCTTTTTCTCCTCCAATAACAAAATGTTTCCATTCTTAAATGCGATCTTTAACATTTAACAGTATCACCACACCTTTTTTTGTGATTGTATTAAATGAGACAGGGGTCCGATTCTCCTCCCACAAGAATGCCATCTTAAAGCCTAGTTTCTGAAACAACTAAAAGAGTAAAATGCAGCTTCCAAAACGTACAGCTTTGGAGATGCCGGGCATGGTGCCTGCCTCACTCTGGATTTCACTTGGCACCAATCCAGCCAGGTCACCTTCTCCAACATTGTTTGATTTTAGCTCATTGAAATTTCATTCCTCAGTGAAGTATCTTTAATTTATTTCATTTAAAAGACGGCTCTGTTGATGTGCAGACCAGTTTCTGAAGTCTCACCCAATAAAGCACAAGCCTGCTGATGCAGTTTTCTCTTGAAGGTGCAGGTTTTCCTAAAATCATGATTTGTGATTGTGTGTTTAAGTGGGGCAGCAGGTTGAACTTGTTTGTTTTCTTCTTATAATGCTCTCTCTTTTAAATTACCAACCTTCGTAGAGAGATTTAGAGCATATCTTCTACTTTTCACTTTCAAATAAGTAATTTCAGACTGGATGCAAGTCCAACCAGGTCCATGGGGGTTCTAAAACATCTCTCAGTAATCCTTCAGTTCCATGGCGTTATCTAATCACTTGGTTGTTGGAAACTCACAGTGGAAGGAGGAAACTGTACCTGGTGATCAGAAAAGTTGGGTTCTAGAAAAGAGGGAGAACTCTGCCACCGTGAAAGTCTGGGTTGGGAATGCCCTTCCTGAGCTGGTGCGTTGGGCACTCTCCGCCAATGACTCAGTACTCGGTAGTTATCTGTGAGTCAGGATGGCTGTGAAGTATGAGTGTGTGCTACTGTTCCACCCTCCCGCAAAAGTGTGCCTCATAGAGCCAGTGACCTCATGCTGCAGGCTATGGTGTTTCCCCCCTAACCCCCACCGCACACTTTCATTTGTTAGTATTACAACATCACTGTCAAAATCAAGGCATGATGGCAATACCTCCCCCCCCCCAAAAAAAAGAAGAAAAGTCTAAATGATCAGCCTCTTGTTTTCCTCTTGCATTCTAGACTCTGTGTCGGTGATCCCTGCCCCCAGTGTTAGCCCTCCCTTTAATATCTGTAGCCACAAGATAGCAAACTGATGCTGTTTTCTCTCTGCCCATCTCTGAACCTGTATCTTTTCTATCCAGACCACCCCAATTTGTCAGTGTTTGCTATGACACATTATAATACCTCTTAACTTATGTCCTTCTATCCCATGTAACTCCTTGGTATTATAGTTGAGGCAGGGCTTGTCTAACTCATGATCCCACATGAATCCCTGACTAGGAACAGTATGCAACCCAAAGCCCCTTGGTATAGGGAAACAGTCTTTCTGCTACCCTTTCTCCCATTGTTATCCTCACTGCTGGATTATGAGTTAGCATCCCTAATTCCTTGATGTCACACACCAGCCTCTCTCCAGACATCCTGGCCTCCACTGTTCCTTCTGAAGCATATCCTCTTAATCCATATCTGAAGACTCAAGTGACTTATGGGTACTATGCCTTTACTGTTCCACACTCAGAACCAGGAGTGGCCTCACCCACTTGAAAGATCAGTGGCTACAGTCATTCCTGCTGTATTAACACAAGGCTATAAATTTTAAGGACACTAAAACTATATTATCAGTTGTTTGCTAATTTTACAGGACTAAATAATGCAGGGACACAAAAACATAATGATTAAATATCTACTATCCAGTTTAGGAAAGACAGCTAATAAAACTAGAGCCATTTCAATGTAGATGATATTGTAGATGTAGAACTTTTATTTCATTGTTCTTCTTAGTCCTTAATGCCTCTTGGTTCCTAAACAACATTCTGGGAGTTGTCTTTAAACTGAAGTATACAATACTGTGTGGGTAATACCATGAGAATGGTGTGTCATGTGAGATATTAGGTATTCCTATAGGATAGTATGTTTCGGTAAGTCTTCATGCCATAATACATGGGTATTGAAATAGCCATCACAACCCCGGATTTTTCTTCTGGGGACAAAGGAAGCTGTTTTGTTTTTGTTTGTTTGTTTGGTTGGTTGTTGCTGTTTCTTAACATTAGGATCTCAGTGGGGTCAAAGCTGACAAGCAAGTGTAATACTGAATCAAGCTCCCTGTCATCCCAAGCTCCAACTGACTGAACCATCCCAAGGGATCAGAGTCCCTTCCACCAAATCACACCAATTGCATATTGCTAATCTGGTTTGTAAGATACCATAACATTTAGCCTGTAAATGTCTGTGGGTAGAGATGGAGATGCCCAGCTTTAAGCCCAACAAGGATAATTTTGAGATGTTTAAAGAGCTTCTACCTTTATACACAAAATTCCCTAAGGCAGCTTTCATCAAATCATATATTAATATACATCATGGAATAAATGACATGAATGTTGTCAGGAGAAATAGAGGGATGCATCTGAAAACGAGAACTTTGCTCACAGTTCAGATTTCACTAGGTGTTCCATCCAATGATCTTACAGGTTCTCAGGATCTTCAAAAAGCCGTGGCAAACTGATGAGCCTGAATGAGTTTCTAAATGCCCCCAGAGCTCTAGGCATCTTGTCACAAGCATGCTCCATAAGTTAAGAGCAGCAAACCTTCTCTACAAGATCAGAAAGGAAGTACTGCAGGCTTTTCAGGTCACCTGGTCTCTGTCATAACCACTCAAGTCTGTCACTGAAGTATAAAAATAAGCATAAACAATACGTAACCGTAAGAGCACAGCTGGACCTAATAAAATGATTCGTGGACAATAAAATTTTGAACTCTACATAAGTTTTGTATGCCACTAAATATTGCTTTATTTCAAACATAAAAGATTGTCTAAAAATATTCTGTTCTCAGCTTGTAGGACACACCACAAAGAGGCAGCGAACAAATTTAGCCTGCAGGCCATAGTTCTTATTCTCAATATGCAGCATTTTTAGAGAAACATCAAAAGTACATCAACCCTGCACCTTTCAAACGAAGGAAAGGTGAAAAGAATGTGAACCAGTCAATTACAAATGTCTTAGATCAAGGGGAATCTATACCCTACCTGGAGAGCTGTAACATACTCACACACAAGGACGTACAGGGGAGCTCAGAGGCCACAGAGCTGGAAACCCAGCCTACTGCTGAAACCATGAGGGTGGCACAAGCCAATTCCACCTGTCTAACAAAACAACGCAAGCTATGCCCTGAACCCCAAGACTCCCAGCACACTAAATACTTTTTTATTTTCCTAGAAGTTTTCTCTGGTTCCTGCCTTTTTTTTAAATCAAGAGAGCTGAAATATATTGTTTCATCAGGAAGTCCATAATTTTGACAAATGATAACACAAGGTATTTATACACATAACTACATATTTGTATTTTTATTTTTGTGTACTTTCTATTTTTTGTGTTTGTTTTGCCTGCACATATAACTGTGCACCACATGTGTGCCTGGTGCCCATAGAGATCAAAAGACATTGCCAGATGCTTGACACTGAAGTTAGGTGGTACGAGCCACCATATCACCTGTGCCCGCTGGGGGTCAAACTCTGATCCTCTCTGAAAGAGCAGCCAGTGCTCTTAACTGATGAGTCATTTCTTCAGCCCTATTTTAATCTTTTAAATAATTTAGGCTACCTGGCATAAAACTCCTACCTGAGTTAGCAACATTAGCCAAGCTTCCTCCAGGTGAGGTAGTAGTCCAAGGATGTGCACTAGGTCAGGTGAGTGACAAGATCATAATTCCAGGCAGCTAGTGTTGGAGACCATTGGCTAAACTACCCACTGTGGAGACCTCAAGACCTCAGGAGAGGAGAAAGGGCATTGGGACTCTTAAGAACTGTTTCCATCTCTGACAATTCTGCAGCACTAATGTTAGCATGATGGTCTGGGAGAAGAAACAGGAGCTCATAAGAGTTAAGCACCTAAGGGGATCTTGTGGATGGTTCTGGGTCCATATTGCTCTTATGGTCCAGCAATGCTGCACAAGCACATCCCTGGCACCCATGATGCTCCCTAAGCCCTCACATGACATCAGTCTTTAACTCTCCGGCTAGTCTGCTGCTTCCTTCATCCTTTCACCTCAAACTCGGTTTCCTAAGACTGAGCTACACCATTGCACAAGAGCCTCACATTTGCCTGGACCTCACGAGAGAGCTTCATGTCTCCCCAGTCCTCACACAAGTGTTTCATGTCTTCCCCCGGCCTCACAGTCTGAGTTTCTCTGCAGTGTGCCCCTGGCCTTTATCATTTCCTTTCCACCCCTCCAAGGTCAGCCCTTCCAGCTGCGCAGGATACAACCCAAGCCAGAATTGTTCTCTGTCCCATCTCTTCTTTCAATTTCTGCCTCATTTGATTCCTGGCTTTCAAACTTGTCTAAACCTGTCTCTTCTTATCTAAATATATACATTTTTCCCTCTGACAAGAAATTCAAACAGTCTTAGATCCCTTTCCAGACTAAATTATCCAAAGAATAAAAATCACAATATTCACAATATCAGCCCCACATTGACTATTTTCTTTACAAAATATTTTAAACATTCAAAAACAGGGGAAAAACACTCTTTGAATTGGAAATGATATTGAAAGATTAAAACTTTCCCTTGTGTGTATGAGAGTTTCCTTAAGTAGAGGCTGGCTGACTTGGTTGTCTGATTATTATGCATTTCAACTTTACCAAATAAGAGTAGTAATGCTAACTGACAGCCCTGCTGGGAGGACTCTATGGTGTTCCCCATATCTTTTCGTCCCACCTTTACGACTCTCCATTTATCTGACACCGGGTTGTCAATGAATAAATGAAATCTCATTTTCCTTTACCATTATGCAAGTTACTTTAAACTATATGCAACTCAAAGTATTTATTTACTTACTTACTTACTTACTTACTTACTTACTTATTTATTTTAATTTGGCTTTTTTTCTTTTTCTTTTTTTAATGAATATTTTATTTATTTACATTCCAAATGTTATCTCCTTTCCCCATTTCCCCTCTGGAAACTCCCTATCCCACCCTCCCTCCCCCTACTTCTATGAGCATGCTCACCCACCCACCTACCCGTTCCCTCCTCCCTGCCCTGGCATTCCCCTACACTGGGGCATTGAGCCTTCCCAGGACTAAAAAGATTAAATAAAGAGAGTAAAAGCACTTGCGGCCAATCCTGATGACTGTTTGACTATGTGGAATCCATATAGTGAGACGAAGTTCATTCCTTTTAGTTATCCTCTGACTACCACATGCTCTAAATCTTTATTGGATAGCTCCACCCCTGCAGTCTGTGTTATGTGCTTACATGGTTTTCTGTTGACCCTTAGACAGATGTTTCTTAGGGGTTTATAGATATTCTTTCTATATTTTGGATACTAACCTCTCCTTATTGCATGGCTGGTAAATGTCATTTTAAAGTCTATATTCATCATATCAATTTGGATGTAACACAATATAATTAAACTATATTTTTAATGTCTTAGGTTTCTCATTCTCTGTTGCAGGGGTTCTGTCCCACCCCAATGCTGATATTTTAGTGTCTAAATTGCTCCTGTCTTGCTTTTTTGTATTTACATTTTTAATCTACCTGGAGTGTATTCCCAAATTGTAATCTAAATGCTCTGATGTTAATATTGAATTATCCTAGCATTTTTCCTTATTAGTCTCTCCCATTATATGTCAGTCTTCAATATTAGGTTCTGTTGTCATTTCTTTTAGCTGAGTCTCCTCATAAATACATCACTGTTATTATGTTAATTTACCCTAGAACCAATTTCACATTGCTTTAACAGTTTTGGCTTTACAGGGAGACTTGGCTTCTGACAGGGTGACCGCCTCCTTCTAGCTCTTCTCTCCTGTTCTGGGTCTTTCTTGGGATGTCTCTATTAGGATCAATTTTTGCATTGGATTTTTGTCTGTGTGGCAGGTGTGGGACTCACTGTATGACACCTATGTGTACATACCTCTCTTTTCCTTACTAGCATTTTCTTTCTTTTCTTCAACAACAGGCTTCAGACCCTGCACATTTTATGGATTCACTACTTTGCTGCCTGTAGTTGTGTTGTTATTCCAAATGATAATTTTTAAATTACCTTTTCTCTTTTGCTGCATAACAAAAAAAAAAGTTTATTTTACTGTGGTGCCTTCACGTCCAGCGAGGCTCACATTAAACACTCTTGTGAATTCTAATTATAAGTGTGAACATTTTCTTAGATTTTCTCTATATAAAACTAGATTTCAAATGGTGATAGTTACATCACTCTAATTGTCTTTATACATGCATCTGGTTTGTTTGTTTTTTTTTTAATTTTTGCACAGTCTGAAACAACCTGTATGATGCTGAATGGAAACACAACAGCAGCTATGCATGTCTTGTTCTTTAGTTAAACATAAACATTCAGTGTTTTATTGTCAATATGTTCGAGATTGATATCTGTTATTGGATTAAGAGAAATCTTGCTTCTTCCTGTCTGCAAAGAATACATTAGAAACTCTATCTCTATTTTAATGGTTTTGTCATTTTAATCCTTCTAAAATATTGTATTACATTTGCTTATTTATTGTGAGACATAAAAAGTCACAATTGCCGCAGTGCATGTGAGGTTAGAGGGTAACATGAAGAAGTGAACTCTCTCCTCTTAAGACCATGTGGGTTCCAGAGATCAAACACTGATCATTAGGATGGGCACCAAGTATCTTTATCTGCTGAGCCATCTCATCAGCCCCTGTTTTGCTTCTTAAATCTTTTAATGTAGCAAACTTTTCATCAAATTTTCTGATATTTAAACATCTTGTCATTTCCATGAAGATCCCTAGTATCTATACCAATTTATGTATTTGTTATATTTTTAAATTTTATTCATTTCTGGGATTGAACATACAATGTATTCTCATATACAGCCTTGTTAAAGTGTTTTATCTCATTTTAAGATTTTGCCAATGTGGTTAAAAAATCAACAATTTGGCATACTTTCAATACACATCTCTGTTACTATGAGTGAGTGTAGAGTCTTTTTCATAGTTGCAAACCTCAGGTATATTAACAAAAAAACTGAGCAGTTTCAGTCAATATTTTTGTTACTACAATGAGG
>JADRCD010227775.1:0-27179 GCA_019843815.1 Montemys delectorum
TCCGAGGATCCATCCCAGTATTCCTCACTGTCCTCATACTGACCTGTGCTTCTGTTTGAGGACATTGGATGGTATCTATGTGGCTTCCTAGACAAGTTGTGGTAGGATCTGAAGGCTAGAGAGCAGGACTGTCCCATCCTTTTAGCCACAGGCACCAGTAGTTAAGACCTAGTAGCAGAAGCCATTACATGCTGACCTGAGAACATCTTATTTGCTTTTAAATCCTGCACAACCTTTTCCTTCATAGAATCCACTCAGCCAAGGCTTGCCAAGGGTGGTATCACTTTCCTCATTAGCCATTTCAAAGCTTCATCTGTTTGGGGCCCACCGGCTTTGCCCCGACTCACTGTGAACTCCCTTTGTTGGTCTGAGCTGCTGCAAGGATGCTCAGTTCATACACGCAGGGACAAAGTGAAAATTGGGGATGGTCAGAGGGTCCGGAGGCTCCGGCTAGTCCAGGGACACAGGGCAGGACCTAACTTTACCTGCAGCAGGTTCTTTAGAAGACAGATAGGCTCCCCTGTCATCCACCCGGGTTATGATGGGAAAGCATGGCTTAGAGCTATGTCCTCTGGGGTGACGAGCCCAGGCAGCTTTTCCCTTCTCACACATCCATCCACTACTCAGCCCACTTTGGAGTTATCTTGTCTCCTGATTTCTCCTCTCCACCTAACCTCCATAACACCTTAAATAGGAGGAGGCAAGAAGCTGAGGTAACTGGCCTGGACTTACAGGCCACACATGGGAATTATAGTCATACCACTCCCATGATGTGTGATCTTAGGGAAGTCATTCTTCTCTGTGAGCCACACCCTTCCACCCAGAAATTAGGGCTGGGAATCCCCAGCTCTCGCATGTGTTGGCATTATGAAGCAGCACATGTTGAGAGCATGGGGTCCAACAGGCTTAAGAGGCAAGGGTGTGCTCTTCCTCTTCATCAGCAGGCTTGCCTTCAGCAAGGTGCCCTATGCCACCAAAGATCAGCTCTTGCTTTTGTCTTTGGAGAATTAAAAACATCTAACAAGGGGATTCTGCGGGGCCAGCCCTGGGGAATAATGACATGCTTGCATAGAGTGCCTGGTGGGAGAAGTTGTGAGTTCTTTATTGTATTGAAAAAGATGTGTATTGTAAATTGCTGATGTAGGATTGTATGTGTTCACAGTATATAAAGTGATGCCCTAGTTTGTAGCTGTAATATGGAATAGTTAAAGCAAGCTCATTAATATATCCATCACCTCAAATATTTAGAATCTATTAAAAAGTACAGCTCAACTTGGTGGTGGTGGCCCATACCTTTAATCCTAGCACTCAGGAGGCAGAGGCAGGTGGATCTCTGTGAGTTCAAGACCTGCCTGCTCTACAGAGCTAGTTCCAGGACAAAGAACCCAACCCAACCCAACCCAACCCAACCCAACCCAACCCAACCCAACCAACCAAAATCAACAATAACGACAAAAAAAGCACAGCTCAAAGGAGTGTATCAGCTAGTCATGTGTTACCAGAAGGCTGTGTAACAAAAATGTCTTTTACTGTGGTGTAAGAAAATATTGAAAAAGAAGCACGCCTGTGCTCCTGACCTATATTTTCCATTTCCTAAATATCCATATGACCTTAATGTTCTATTCATTTTTTTTTTTTAAAAAGCATGCGGTAATTTGGCCTTTGTGTTGTCCAGTTCTCTGAGTATTGACAAATGCAGGACAGTCTACTAGTCTCTAAATCCCTTCTTGTTTCTCCTTCCACTTTTGCCTCCAAACTGTGAGACCCACTTGTAGATAAGGAAGGGAACCATACTGTGTTGTTGTCACAATAAAAAAAAAATCTTCGAGGCTGGAGAGATGGCTCAGTGGATAAGAGCACTGACTGCTCTTCTGAAGGTCCTGAGTTCAAATCCCAGCAACCACATGGTGGCTCAAAACCATTCGGAATGAGATCTGACACCCTCTTCTGGTGTGTCTGAAGTCAGCTACAGTGTACTTAGGTATAATAATAAACCTTAAAAAAATCTTCAAAATATTAGAGAAAATGAAATTAAATCCAGGTGAGACAAAAAACTGAATGGAGATATATACTTATATATTTATCAGTATGACTTTGTATGTTTTAGTACATATATATTTTCATATAAAATATTAAATATATTAGTTACATGCCTAAGTATAACAAAACTATACAAAGCACATAATATATATCCATAATTGATAGTTTATAATAGGCATATACATATATATGAATAGATATGTGAAATATCTATTCATATCCATACAAATAACTATGTCCCTGAAAACCTGGGCCATTGGGGCGATTGGGGCTAGTGGGATGGCTCAGTAGTCAGGAGGACTGACTGATCTTCTAGAGGACCTGGGTTTGATTCCCAGCACCCACACAGCACACACATGTACAACTGTTACTTCGGTTCCAGGGAACTAATCACAACACCTTTTTTCTGGTCTCTGCAGGCACCAGGCACACACATGGTATATAGACATATGAGCAGGCAAAAACGCTTATGCAATATAAAAAATAAAAGGATTAACTCCCCCCACCCCGGGCCATCCAGGGCTTTGAGGGTGGCGCTCTGGCTTGAGCTAGGCTCTCCTTAGAGGCCTCTGGCCTGCTGTGCCTGCAGCCATCTCTGGCACATGTGCCAGCTTCCCAGGCAGAAGACTCTGACCTGAGAGGACACTTAGACCCCAGGCCTCTGTGCTCTGCTTCCCTGAGAGCTGCCTTGAGGCTCTGTATGGAGATAGATCTTTAATTCCTTGCTCTGGCATTTTAGTTTCTGAAAGGAGATATGTGATTATGTGATGAGAACTAAGTGTTGGGAGCAGACTGACTTATGTGTGCAGTCTGGGGCAAGAGTGAGCCGGCCAAACTGTGTGTGTGTGTGTGTGTGTGTGTGTGTGTGTGTGTGTGTGTGTGTGAAGTAACTCTGTGGTGATGGAAAAAGAGACGGTGGAAGCTACTTGTCTGGCCGAACTCTTTTTTTCCTGTGTCCCCTTCTTGCCCCCATTAGATGGTCCTTGTGCCTGGACTGAGTCTTTCACTTCTGTATTTTGGGCTCAATAGTCTTTCCCTGATTTGGAACATTAGCAAACGTACCTGTTAGAATTGTGTGAACCAACCAACAGGTGGATTCTGGCACATACCTTTGAAGAAGGCTCACTGGGCTCTTGACTTTTCTGGGGGGCCTGGTTCTGGCTAAGGAAAGGTGTCAGTAACTTTTCTGGCTTAATGAGGGACTGATGCTCAATGCTTTTCTGTTTTCATGAAGGCCTCAGTCCTGTGGGCCCTGAGTCCCAGATCCGCTACTCCATGACCAACATGCCCACCATCACCAGTAACTATATGTCCCTAGATATCAGAGTAAGTATCTCCTGGTCAGCCTGGTGCTGGCATCGTTGGTGTCCTGGAAGGGTCCTAAGAGAGTGGAGGGTGAACGGAAGAAGGTAGTTGGTACTCCAGGTGGGACTGTAGCCTAAGTCTTTTCTGCCAGGCTGGTGCCCTGGAGCCCTGGGTCTGTTACAGGCCCTTGGTTCCTGATGTCCTGCATGTGTGCTCCCTCCTCTATCCAGGCTATTCTCTTCCTGCTTGGCAAGCCCATCTTCCTGCCTATGCATGGTGCTCACCCCTTCGTGTTGCCATGGCCTTCCAGTGATGCAGGAGCCATGGCAACTGTGGGGCTTTCCCAGCACCTGTTTGACTGTGCCCTCCTGATGCTTCAGAAGGCCGGTTCGCTCAACCTGGACATCACAGGGCAACTGGTGAGGGCTGGGTCTGCCACCCTAGTCTTGTGTCAGGGTGCCCTGTAGCCTATTCTGGGGTCATTCTGTAGATGCAGAATCATGGGCAATGGGCAGCTAGAGTGGGGGCTACAGGATGGCTATTGGAAGGAACATGTGGGTGAGGAACCCTACCCATGAGACCAAGTGGTGGCCTTGACTGTGAAACTGCCTCAAACCCTGCCACAATGGGGGCTGATTTCAGAATTCGAAGAGCAACCCTCTGAACACCTCCGTGCTGGGCCAGCTCATCCCTGAGGTAGGTGACATTTCTGCTCACTGTGGGCCAGAGGCTCAGGGATTGGAGTGGGGGTTCCATAGGCTCCATCTATCCCAAGCACGGTGCTTGAGGGGTGAGGAGGAGGTGTTAGTGGTGATGGTGATGGTGGTGTCAGCACCTGCCATTTAATCCTCTCTCCTCTGCCCATCTCAGTCAGCTAGACTCTCTCCTCTCTGCGTCTGCCTATAGTCTACTGAGCCATTTCTCTCTTTCCTTGTTCCCTCCCTGTCTGTAAGATCTAGCTCAGAGTCAGTGGCACACACCTCTAATCCCAGAGCCTGGGAGATGGGAAGATTTCCAGCTCAAAGCCAACCTGGGTGTACAGCAAGACCGTGCCTTAAAATCAAACAAAATGGCAGCTCAGTCATCCCTATCTAAGGAGCTCAAGTCTGGCCCCCTCAGAGGCCTGGGCTGGAGCCACCTCTGAGCTTAGTCACGACTAGAGGGCGATAGCTTCTTAACAGACAACACGGAAGACGCAGGGACCCGTGCTACCCTCTCCCCCTTTGATGTCCCAGGTGGCTCACCTGTTCCCGGAGCCTATGCCAGTGGTCCTCAAGGTGCAGCTGGGTGCCACACCCATGGTCACACTCCACACCCGCAACTCTACTCTGCAGCTGCAGCCCTTTGTGGAGGTCTTTGCAGCACCCCCAAACTTAGCCTTGCAGTTCCTCTTCTCCCTGGCTGTGGTGAGTGACGGGCCAGGTGGGACTGGTCGGGTTGGGGTGACGCTCCTTCCGACCCCACAGGCCTCTCTGCTCTCCTCATTCGCTTCGTTTTATTCACATCTACCTCCTGAACTTGCCAAGACATTCTACCCCAGGACCTTGGCACGTGTGGAGCCCTCCGCCTAGGGCCCTCTCCCTTTGCTTTTGGCATGGCTGCTGCTGCTTTGTTTTCAGTTCTTAGCAGCTTAAGTGTGGAAGTCTTGCTCAGGTCAGCCTTCCTGGGCCAGGCTGTACAGGAAGGTCCCCATCACCTTTTGCCTCTGTGTCAGCCTCCACTTTCTGGAAAACTCCTGTCTCGTTACTTCTGGAAGGTTCCTAGGGAAGGGCCCCTCACCTGCCATCCTTACACGGTTGTTGCTTGTAAAGTGCAGGTCTCAGTGAACTCCATAAACACATTGTTTGCCCCGGGGGGGGGGAGGGGCACATGGCTCCACGGTCTTCCTTCTCATTTGCTCTCCTCATGACGTACAGACGGTGAACCTAGATCTTCAGCTCTCTGTGTCCAAGGCGAAGCTTCGGGGGAGCACATCTATGCTGGGGTGAGAGGACCTCAGCATGCTCTCGGTCTTAGTGATGAGGACCTCAGGGGAAGCTGGCCCTCCCTGAGCCTGTCCCTCCTTCTCTTTCAGGGGATTCCAGCTCTCTGTGGCCACCTCCAATGTGGGCTCCGTTGATGTGAGTGGGATGCTGGGCTGCCTTAGGCCTTGAGAGTGGATATGGAAGCCTGAGAATGACACATACCCTAGTGCTGCCGTAACTGGGCTTCTCTTGGAAGCCTGGGGGCAGGGACCTACCTAGTTTCCATCTGTCCCCACCTCCTTGCCTGTCTCTCTGTCTGTGGGCAAGTGATTGATTCAGCTCAGCCCTCAGCCAGAGTTCATTGGTCTGTGGGACAGTTGGCACTGGCCAGTCCTTCATCATGTCACGTGGTCAGGCTCCTGCCACCATGCACATGTTCTTTTGTCCCCATGCATCCATGGAATGTGAGTTAATATATCCAAGTCCGCCACCAGGTGTCAGTTTGCCAGCCTAACTTCCATCTGTCATCAGGCAGTCTATTGGGCAGTCCTCCTGTTGGTAACTCTGATACGAGGTCCAGAGCTCTCCCTGGGCTGCTTGACCCCCAAGGCTGATCTAGTTGGGGATTTGACTGGAGCTCGGCTGATGTGGGAGATACACCCTCCCACCTTTCCATGTGCCTCTGATGTCCGTCTATCCATATGTTTAACTGCATTCTCTTGCTCTTCTCCCATGGTTGCTCCCTCCACCCCCACCCAACCCTTGGCTGTGGCTGCAGATGGATCAAGTACACACACTCATAAGCAATGTATTCCAGAAGCCCCTGCTGGATCACCTCAATGGTAAGTCCTGCTCTCCACTGCTTGGCCTCTCTGCTGCCCTCTTGAGCCTATACCTCTGTGCCTGTCCATGTCCCCAAGTCCTTCCAGGCTCAAAGGTTAAGGCAGTGGTCTTTGGGGTCCAGCTACCTTTGCTTCTTGGTACATACTCATGTAGCCGATATATGGTCTTCACAAAGCTCCCGATCCCATTTTGGTTTCCCTTCCATAGGATAAGAATGATCCTGCCTCCCACTCTACATCCCATAGCACAGGGCTGGCTGGAGGTGGAACTTTCCCTTTAACTAACTTGGACTCTTCTGTCTCTCTGCAGCTCTCCTGGGCATGGGGATTGTCCTCCCCAGTGTAGTCAATCTCCATTATGTCCACTCTGAGGTCTCGGTCCATGAGGTAAGAGCCCTTGAATGGCCAGGGATCCTGTTTATAGGGGAGGAAGGGTCACCTGAGAGCTCACCCTTTATCTTTCAAAACCTTAACTATATGAAGATGGAGGAGTTAGGACTTGAGACACCCTGATGGGAGGGGCTCTCTGTGTCTCATCACACCTCACACCAGAGGCTGCAGGCCTTCAGTTCGTTCATGTTCCTGTGTCCTGAGATGGGCTTGGCCTCTTAGTATCTAAGGTGAATGGTAGAGAGGGTCATTACAGCCTGGCTGGCAACTCACATGCAGCTGGGGGTGGGGAGGGACTAGGCAACTTCCTGAACCTTCTGTGATTATTGTCCCTGGGTCCAGAATCATAGGCCCAGCCTAAAATTCATCCTGACACAGCCAGGATGACACCCTGTGATCTCTTTCTGTCTCACATGGGGAACCCAGAGAAAATTCCCTAAACAGGCTGAGCACAGGACAGGAAACGGGATCCAAGTCCAAAGTGGTGCCTGTCAGCATCTGTCCGAAGAGAATGCTTTACCCTAGCTCCTTAAGAATGGTGGCCTTAATATTCTGATGGTCCACTCTCATGAAGATGGATAGACCAGGGTCTGAGGAGATGGCTCCGTAGATAAGTACTTGCTGTGCAAGTATGAACACTCTAGACTCCCAGTATTCATACTGGCCAGGTCTGGTGGTTCACCTGAAAACCCAGCACCCAGGAAGCAGATACAGGGGATCTCTAGGGTGAGTGGGCTAGACTCATATGGGAGATCCAGCTTCATTGAGAAGCCCTGGTATGGTAAATAAGGCAGAGAGCGGGGAGGAAGGCATCAGATGTCTATCCCCAGCCTCCATAGACGTGAATGTCCATGTATGCAATGCATGCACACCGCACACACAGACGTGAATGTGCATGTATGCAATGTATACACACACCACATACACATAGGCATGAAAAAAAGAAAGGACAGTCAAACCATGGAGGGGTCAGAACTGTTGATGGGAATCGTCACAAAACATGTCCCACCACAGCCCAACACGATGGAATTTTCTGCAGCAACTGGAATCAGCATTGTCCAAAGCTGTCACTTGGCATGTGGGACTGTTGAAATGGGACTCTGCAAGTGAAGACACAAATTTTAATTTTTAAAAAAACTTAGCTGGCTATGGTGGTACATGCCTGCAGTTCTAGAACTTGGGAGATGGAGGCAGAAGGATCCGAAGAAATTCAAGGTCACCCCTGGCTCTCAGAGAGTTTGAGGCTAGACCAAGGCCTCTTCTCCCTTCTCCTAATTAAAAAAAATGTTAGCTATAAGAGGTTAATGGTTGCCATTCAGGCCCACTGACCCTTGACTGAGCTCCTGTGGATGGGAACTAGGTCTCTTTTGTTCTTTACTGACTCCTTGGCATCTACCATAGGGTTTGGTGTGTGGCAGAGGCTCAGTTGAGGTTTGCTAAATGAATGGTTGGATGGATATAGGCTGATGATGTAGGAATGGTGAGCGGCCTTTAGGAGTGTTCATTGCAGTAGTGCAGTGTGGGAAGTATGGGAGGTACAGGGAATGTTCGTCTTTGTTAGGGAGAAAGGACCCAGTGATTCCTAGTCAGGAAACAGCAGTGGCACGGGCTATGCCTGGAGCATGGAGATGTGCTGGTCCCATGCTGGCCTGGCTCTTTTTAATTTAATTTAATTTTTTTACTTATTCACTTTATATCCTGCTCACCGCTCCTCTCCCAGTCACCCCTCCCATAATCCTTCCCACATCCCCTCTCCCCTTCTCCTCTGAGCAGTTGGGCCCCTCCCAAGTATCCCCCCAACCCTGGCACTTCAAGTCTCTGCAAGGCTAGGCGCTTTCTCTCCCACTGAGGCCAGACAAGGCAGCCCAGCTAGTAGAACATATCCCACATACAGGCAACTGCCTTGGGATAGCCCTTGCTCCAGTTGTTTGGGAGCCACATGATGACTAAGCTATACATCAGCTATACATGTGCAGGGAGGCCTAGGTCCAGCCCATGTATGTTCTTTGGTTGGTGGTTCAGACTCTGAGAGACCCAAGGGTCCAGGTTAGTTGACTCTGTTGGTCTTCATGTGGAGTTCCTATCCCCTCCAGAGCCTACAATCCTTCCTCCTATTCTTCCAAAGGAGTCCCCAGTCTCTATCCATTGTTTGGCTATAGGTGTCTGTATCTGTCTGAGTCAGCTGTTGTGTGGAGCCTCTTAGAGGACAACTTGCTCCTAACTGCAAGCATAACAGAGTATCATTAAGTGCCAGGGATTGGTGCTTGCCCATGGCGTGAGTCTCAAGTTGGGCTGGTTATTAGTTGGCCATTCCCTCAGTATCTGCTCCATCTCCTGAGCCTGCATTTCTTGTAGACAGGATAAATTTTGGGTCAAAAGTCTTGTGGGTGGGTTGGCATCTCTATTGGTCCACTGGGGTTCCTGCCTGGCTACAGGAGGTGGCTGGCCTGACTCTCGAGAGTTCTCTTTGCATCCCTCCATAACCTTATGAGGTTTGTGCTGCTACTGAAGCGACAGAGTAGGAGACTGAGAGCCAGCGAGGTTATGGCCTCTCCTGAAGGGAATACTACCTAAACATAGGTTGAAGGAGTAGTCAGGGGTCCCCTATAAACCTTTGAGTTTGCCTGTGATTTTCTTTTTGGTTTTCCAGGGCTATGTTGTGATATCCAGTGGACTTGACTACCAGCGCTGAGGCAGAGCCATGAGAACAGCCAGTTGCTCAAGAGACTTCCCCCTCCCCCCGAACTCTGAAGACAGAGCCACGTAGAATCATCATCAGATGGCCTGTCTGGCCTGCTTAATCTTTGCTGGACACCTGGGTCCCCCTCTTGCTTCCTCTCTTCTTCTTGTGCCTCCTCCTGGGGAGGAGGCTACTGGATGTAAGCTGTTCAGACCTGCTTCCCTCGGCATTAAATGTCTTCTCTTGAGCTGCAACTCCCAACTGACTCTGTATAACCGAGGCTAGCTCTCTGCATACAGTCTGTGGGTCTTGGCTATCCTTAGAGCCACCCAGGCTGCTCCAGAGAAGAGGAACACAGGGGCCTATTTCTACTTACCATGCCTGTCAACTCTCACTTCCTTGTCTAGGAAGGTCCTGTTCTGAAAGAGGAGCCTGGAGAGTGACAAGGATGAGTTGAAGGTTATGAGTAGTACATGACTGTTCAGGCACTGTGCCTTCTGGTGGGATTCCAGCGAGGAGGGGGAATACTCAGAGTCCCAGAGCTGGACAGATCCCCACTTGTAGTCTTCCTAGCATCTGAAGAAGATGTTCAGTTCCCCCTCCATTTACCAGCATCCCCTATGCCCATTTTTGTCCTTGCTTCCAAAATTTCAGATGTCAAGTTCACAATCTTTTCAGGTACCCTTTCCATCCTTGGCTTTCTGGTCACCAGTGAGCAGTTTGTTCTAGGAAGCAAGACCTGATTGTGGGCTCTGCTCTCAGGCACGTGTCTAGCTCTTGTTCACTGGAGAGTTTCTGAGACCCAGTGAGGACTCATTGAAGCATGATCTGGGCAGAGCAAGGGACCCGAGTACCTGCAAGCCAAGGCCTCGTGATCTTTTCCTCTGATAGGTTAATCTCTAAGCCACGGATTCCTTCCTGGCTGAATACAGGGCTCATGTTCTGTGTGTGTTTTCTCAACATAAGCCAGCAAAACCTTGGGACAGGATAGTGCTACCCCATCCATTTACCTTTTCCAAGGTCATCTGTAGTCTAAAGGGTGGCAGGGAGTGACTGGACTCAGCTCTGGTGATGAGAGGAATCAGGGAGGTGTAAAAGAGCTAAGAGGGCAGGCCACAACATCCTTCTTTGTGATTTTACCTGGGTGCCATGCCTTTTATTGAGGGGTGGGATTGCTTAATTAATTAATTTGTCAATTCTATATTTACTGAGTAGGCTGTACCCTAAGCTGGGTGGTTGAGGGGTTGGAGAGACAAAAATCTAAGATACAACCTGTGTTGGTGGCTTTTCTCAGTGGGAGGAAAGATGTGACAAAAGCCACTTATGGAAAGAGAGTTTCATTCTGTTTCAGGTTTCAGAGAACTTCTCCATCTTGTCAGGCAAGGCATGATGATGGGAGGCAGCTCCTGTTGTGACAGAAGCTTTGGCTGTCATTTCTTTACAAGGCGGAGGCTGATAGGGAACAGAGAGCTAATCCGAACAGGCATAACTTTCAAGGCATACTCCCAGTAGCCCAGGGACCGTGCCCCAAAGGTTCTATACCCTTTGGAACAGCATCAGTCAGGGACAAGTGTTCAAACACAAGAGCCAATGGGTATTGAGAGAACATTTAGAGAGTTCACATTCAAGCCATAACATAGCCCGAGGCCTTAAGGAAGTTAATGCCATGGAGAAAGATTGTAAACTCAACATGCAGGGTCCATCCAATTCCCCTCCATCCTTTTATTTATTCATCATTTCTTTTAGCCACCCACCCACCTGCATTTTGTTGTTTTAGGGAAGGGTCTTACTATAATATTTAGTACAGATTGGCACTGAATTGATAAGCTTCCTCTTGCCTTCCCTTTTCAAGTGCTGGCATTACAGGTGGTGCCACCTTGCCACCCAATCCACCCATTATTACAACTATTATACAACTATTAATCCATCTATCCACTTATCAATTCTCAAACCTTTACATTCATTTGCCCATCCATCCATCCATCCACCCACCCATCCATCCATCCATCCATCCATCCATCCATCCATCCATCCATCATCTACCTGTTCACCTATCCATCTACTCAGCTAGCCACAAATCCTATCTGCCCATCCATCTATTTACCTACTCACCCATCCATTCATCCATCTACCTAAAAACTCCCTCATTCTTCCCTTCTCCACCCATTATCTTCCTTCCTAACAATTTATCAATCCATTTATTTCATTACTCTGTCCTTCCCACCAGGCTTTGTATTCACAATGCACCCAGTTCTAGAGCATGCTCCCTTGAGAGGGAAAGAATAAAACCGGTCAAACTCTCTATCCAGAAAGATGCCCATGGCCTCCCGAAAAGGAGCCCTAAGTGTCATCATGTAAGTAAGTATTCAATCAGGTCCTGCTGGGTGAGTCCAGCTGTGTAGGTCCAGCTGGGAGAGAGAACCACAGAGCACATCAACAGGTACTGTCAGCAGGAAGCCTCACTACTGTGATGAGACTGAGGCCGTGTGATCTACAGGAGGCCCTTTGGTGCTCTGGAGCTGGGAGCAAGTACCAAGGAGCACTAAACTCAGAGGACTTCGCACTCCCTTGGAGGAAAGCTTGCTCTGCCTTCCTGAGCGTTTGCTTGGCTGGCCGGGTCAGAGCTGTCTGAGCTGCCAGGCACTCAGCAGACAGCAGCAGCTTTCAGAGCCCACAAGCAAGTGGCACAGAGACGTGGCAGTGGGGTCGTGATGGAGGGCTGTGACTTTTGCAGGCCACAAAGGCATCATTACAGAGGATCTAGGAAATGGTGGCCTTTAGAGTGGATGGGTTACGTGAGTGGTGGAGGAGAGATGTGTCTAACGTCTATGTGGAAAAGCTATAGAAGTGGCCTTTGCAGGCTGAGCCTGTAAGGTTCAGAAAGCCCCTGTTTTGAGCCTGTTGCTGAGGAAAGCACCCCTCATGGTTCTCTCAGTCACTTGCTATGCAACTGGGAAAGTAGCTTGGCCTTTGTAAGTCTCAGTTTCTTTATCTGTAAAACTGGGGAGCTGCCAAAGTGCCTACCTCCCCTGGTAGCTTTGACGATTAGTCAACAACCCACACAATGGCTGCCTTTTCCTGTGCACTGCCTTCAGCACTGGCTCTGCAGACTCCCTTTAAGGCAGAGTCCACAGACTATAGACACTTCAGAGAAGAGCAGTGGTAGACTGCTGCATGCCACTGTGGGGCAGAGGGCAGCTCAGTCTGGCTCCTCAGCAAACAGGCCATTGTCCTGCATGGTCCCCATTTAACTTTCAACCTGGAGCCCACACAGCTCCCCTGAGGCATTTGCTGTCCCTCTTTGCTTTCTGTGGCTATGCTCGCCAGAGCTTGATATCCCCTGGTACCAGCTCTGATGTGGCCTCACCGAGCCACAGATGATGGGTCCTGCAGCGTGTTGTCGTTTAGTCCCCAAACCCTTTCCAAGTTTACTCTGACATCCTTCAAATGCAGACCCTAGTTATTGGAGTAGACAAGCAGGGACTTCTTTCACATTTGATTCTCCATTCTGACCCTTCCCAGAGTTCAGCACACAGCAGGTGCATAATGAATTGCAAGGGTGAACTGCTTGTACAAGTCTGTGCTGCAGCCATGTGAGGGAGCCATGTGCGGGAGTCATGTGTGGGAGCCGTGTAGGGTTGAAGAGGGGCTGCTGGGCTTGAATCACCCTTGCTGGGTTCTTCAGGGTCTGAAGGAAAACAAAGATGATGCTGATTCTCAGAAGTCTGACAGAGGGGAGGGGGAAAGTACAGGAAGGCTCTCTGGAGGACGAAATCTCACTGGCTGGAAAAGGGTCGCTGGATTTGGAGCATCAATGGGACAAGCTGGAAGGATCCTGGCAGAGAACGCAGTGAAGAGATGTCAGAAAGGTAGGCAGGCATCCATGGGGGCATGTCTTGAATGGTTAGACAGGTTCTGGAGCTCCTGGATGAAGAGAAAGCTCTATCCAGGCCACTTACTTGCTGTGTGATTTTGAGCAAACGGCTGTCCTTCCCAAGTGCCCAGGCTAGCCTAAGACCAGTGGGTGGTTCATGCACTCAGGAGGCTGTGAGCCACCTGGCCTCTGTGTGTGGAGTGGAGTGGAGTGGTGGAGGCCAAGATGCCTTCTCCACCTGGCAGACCAAGGTGGAGCATGGCCAGGCTGCCTGGAGCTGGCGCTGGCCTTGTACCAACCCTGCTGTGACTTCAGAAGGTCTCCTCTACTCAAGACCCCATGTGAACATGGGCACACGGGTTCCTGCCACATTCCAGACTGTGTGCTCTCTGAGCAGGGGATGGGAAAACACCAGGCCTCATTAGCTCTCCGGATTGTTCACCAAATACAGAGACCCTTGAAGTGGCTCTTGAAGTAGGCCTTCCCAGGAGCTCCTGGAGAACAAAGTTGCAGCTGGGGACCTGTGGACCTGTGACCCTGGAGTCATCTCTGCCTTCAGGGGCACAGGGCTCCCATATCACCAGGCTCCAGGATTCCTCCCAGTATAATTGACTTGATCATTATCTCCTCAAGGTCCCTCAGAGGGGGAAAATCTTAGGACAGTTGCCCTGGACCCAGCCAGAGTCTACTGGACTTTGCACCCATCCACCCACCAGAGACATAATTCCCGCCCAGGCATCAGCAGCAACATCCCTGCTATAGGGGTCTCCCAGTCCCCTAGCGTCTTGTTCTTCCATCTGTAATATACCCCTGACTTAGTGGCTTTTACCTATCTCATCTCCCTCAGGAATGATGTGGACTTGTGCTGGTGACTTGCCCCGAGGCCATTTCAGGATAGGAATCCCAACTATCCTGCTCACAGTGCTGCATCCCAGCACCCTGAACAGGCCCAGAACACAGTAGGTTCTCAACAAACCTACTTGGTTAAAGTAGTGAATGTGTACCTACTGTGTGCTCCACCTTGAGGAAGATATGAGTTAGAGAGAGGGAACAGGAGAGGCACTGATGTCCCCTGGGACAGTCACGTCTGTCTCTAGCACTGGCCTTAGTGGGGACCTTGGGTTCCCCAGCCACCCTCATCTTCTGTGCTATTTATGTTGGAACAGAACAAATACTCATGTGAACCCTGGGTCTCCTGTTCTCTATGCCTCAAGATAATTATCTATCCCTTATTAAGCCCTTAATTATCCAAGCGGCTAATCAGGCTCCTGAATATAAAGGTTTCCTCGTCACAGGACTGGAAGCAGGGGGCAGTCAGCGGCAGGCCTTCTCCAAGCTTGGCAAGGTGAGAACAGTCCCCCATCTGTGGCTCTTCCCCGAGTGGCTCATCCACAACTGCCATTTCACAAACGAGAAAGCTGAGGCTACAGGAGGAGAAAGAACTTACCTGCACTTGTTCAACAAATGGGGGTAGGGCTCGTATCTAGTCCTTGACCCCTGCCAGACACTCTAATCTCACAGGTAGCCCTTGAATACCATCATCTTCAAACCCATAGGGCTTAGGGTACCCAAGGGGGCAGCAGAGTCGTCAGGCCTCTGTGGCTGCATCTAGGGGCCCAGGGAGAGGAGAAGGAAAGCTTTGCTATGAGAGCTGGGAGCTCATCTGGGCCTTAAGGGCCGGGATGGGCAGCAGGGGTGGCGTATCATGGTGGGTGGCCTTCTGTGTAGGCCTTCAGTTGGCTCCTACTAGTTTTGAGGTCTTTGAAGCTGTAATCGACTGCAGGTGGAGGGAGGGGCTTGCTGGTGGTGGAGGTGAGGGCTGAAAGGAGGCGGGAAGATGGTAGGTGGACGGAGGGCAGGGATTGTAAAAGGGAGACAGGTGCTTAGGCAAAAGGGCAACTAAAACCAGATTCCTGTTATCATCATGTCTCCTGGGAACACAGCATGGCCTTCTTGTTCTAAAATGGTGAAAACTATGTCTGAGCCACCAGCAAAGCGTGTGGTATCGGCTCTGGCCTGGGAATGGAAGCCTTCTGGAAGGGCTATATGCCCACCCTTGGGATGGGTGAGACTGGAGGACACTGTTCAGAGTTCCTTTGTCCTTACACAGAGCCTAGAGTGCCAGCCATGAGAGACTGCTTGGGGCACATGCGTGTGATTCACAGAGGCTTGGGAACCCCTGGGCCCAGATGGTTCTATAAATGCCAGGGGTAGGGGTGCAATGGGTTTCACGTTTACTTAGGGACCCAAGGGCTGCTGTGCCTCTGCTTTGACTCCGCCTCTTCTCACCCTCTGGGTCCGAGGCTCAGCCCTCTGATCACAGTGTCATGCTAACCCTGCTCATCAGCTTGCTCTCCAGATTTTCAGATCCAGAAACAGCAGGACTGTCTGCTGGGGCCACCTTGCAGCAATATGCTATAAGCAAGAGATGAATGAGTGAATGGGTGAATAAGTGAATGAATGCTTGAACTAATGGATGAGTGGAGAAATGAATGAACAGAGTGGACAGATTAATGAATGGATGAATGATGGGTAAGTGAATGAATGTGTGAACTAATGTATGAGTGAATGAATGATTGACTAGAGGGGTGAATGGGAGGATGCATGAATAGATGAATGGGTAGATAAAAAATGTATAAATGAATGAATGAATGAACAAATGAACATAGAAGTGAATAGATGAACTGATGGATGAATTAATGAACAAGTACACAAATGAATGAGTGAATGAGTGAATATAAGCTTATCCCTGGGCTGGGAAGGGATGCTTAGGAGAGGTTTGCTTGGGGGTCAGAGAGCTGTGGGTTGGGTGTGTTGTGGTGAGTCCGGATGGCACTCCCCTCTCCAGGTAGACACAGGCCAGCTGTGTGGCTCCTCCTTGATTCCATTCAGTCAAAGCTCAAACCAGAACTACATACCTGGCCCTGACTGGGAGAACTTCAGGAGTTGGTGAGTAGAGGGGCAGGATTCCTGGAGGACCTATGTAGAGCGTGGATTCCTTGAGAACAGTGAGGGACCAAGATAGGAGGCCATTGCTCAGCTTGCTGCTCTCTGGTATGAGGCCTCTTGTGTCTCTCCGTTTCCCTATTGGCAAGGCTATGTCTCCGGGGACACCAGTAAGGTGTGCAGTATCGGCTCTGGCCTGGGGATGGAAGCGTTCTGGAAGGGCTATATGCCCACCCGTGGGATGGGTGAGACTGGAGGACACTTTTCAGAGTTCCTTTGTCCTTGCTAGAAGGGGACCTCCAGTTCCTCAGGGGCTGAGTTGGGTTTTGGGAGGCCGAGGTAAGTGAGGTTGGGTTGGACTAAGTGAGAGACCTGGTGGCCATGTGCACACTGCAGGGTGAATTCCTTGATACAGATGGGTTGGGTTTTCCCTGTGGGCTCAGCACTGTGGGCAATGAGCTCCTGTGGGCACTGAGCTGCACTTGAACTCTTGTAGGCATGGAGCTGCATGTGAGCTCCTGTGGGCACTGAGCTGCACTTGAACGCATACAAATCTGCACTGCCTATATAGCAGGCTGGTCATTGTTCTGTGCTCATAGGAAAAGGGAATTTAGGGAGGATACACACCCCAAAGTAACTCTGGGCTTTCTACACAGGTGGAGGCATGCTGTGGAGCCTGTGCCTGGTCCTCTGCAGCCTGCTGGCTGGCACTCAAGCTGACCCTGGGGTTCTTCTGAGGTTGGGCATGGACATTATGAACCACGGTGAATGAATGGGCCCTTGGGCTGGGGTCAGGGGGACACAGGCAGGTGATAGGTAGAGATTTCTCAAGATTGCTGGGCTAGAGCATCTAGGATTTGCAAAGCCAAATCTAGTCGCAATGAGCTGCTCCTAGGGTTCCATTCTACAGAAGGGGAAGTGGAGGCCCAGAGAAAGTGGGCCAACTTCCCAAGCTCCCTCAAGTTAGATACAGAGTCATAAATCCTGCTCCCTTCCAGTCTCTTCTTTGCTCTAATGGAAGGGGCTGGTGCCATGTGTGGGCTGTGGGGGTGACAGGTGTGGGTCAAATCTCAGCTCTGACAACGTGCTGTGTGACCCCAGGCAGGTCAGCTGCCCTGTGTGTGTTCTTGTGTACTTGTAATGTAGAGAAATACAAACAAGGCGACCAGTGTGTTCCCTGGCAGGGTCAAGTTCTGATATGTGAGGTAACCTGGTCTATGTGAATCTACTTCCTTACCCTTTAGCTAGGTTTCTCACTCCCTTCTCGCTGCTTTTACCTCCATGCCTGGTTTGGGCCCTGCCCTCCCCCCCACCCCCTTCTTCCCTTCCTTCTCTCTCTCCTCACCAGTGCCCAGCTCTGTGAAAAAGTTGAGTTCAGGTGCAACGGGGGGGGGGGTGTCAATGGTAGCTTATTCAGTATATGCTCCCTCTCTGGAAATTAGCCTGTGGCTCTTTTGGGGGGGGGGTGTTTTTTCTTTTCTTTTTAAAAATTACCTTTAATCATTTTTCACAGTCCAGTCATTATCTCCCTCCTGTTCTGCCCTCAACAGTTCATCTCATTCCTCCTCCCCTGTCTCCAAGAGGATGTCCCCACCCTGTATTGCCCCCTCCTTCCCATTTCCTGGGGCCTTAAGTCTCTCAAGGGTTAGGTGCGTCTTCTCTCACTGAGGCCAGACCAGGAAGTCCTCTGCTATATATATTTCGGGGGGCTTGGACCAGCTTGTGTATGCTGCCTGGTTGTTGGCTCAGTGATTAAGAGATCTCAGTTGGAGGAGTTTCTAACAGGACATCATCTGAAGTTTGAAACCCCCAGTTTTGGGGATCAGCTCCCAGAAGAGGGCTCCAGTCACCCACTATGCTGTCATTCTAGGTCTCCATGGTTGTGTTCCCATATCTACCTCCGCACCCATTAGCTAGGTTTCTCACTCCCTTCTGCCTGCTTTTATCTCTACTGTCTCATGCCACCTCTTCCCTGGCTGCCCTGCCTTCTTTCTCATCTTCGTCCTTGCCGTGCCCTCTGCCTGACCTGCTTGCTCCGTGTCTCTTCACTTCTACTAAAGATCCCTATTCTTACTCCAAGAACTAGGTGATGTTGCTACCTCAGCTTCTTCCTGCCTGAACTCTTCATGTGGTTTTTGAGCTTCTCTTCGATGGCAGTTGTCACTCTGTCACTTCCTACTGGGCTGGGAAAGGGGAGGAGCTAGGCCTCTGGTCTACTGCTTTGTTGGGTAGCCATAAGTGGCCAGGATGCCAGAGAGACTGTTGAAGGACAGGAGAGCAGAAGAAACCGGGCTGAGAGTCTGTTGGCTCTCTTTCCCCTCAGAGGTCCAGAGTGCCATGGAGGAGAGCCACATCCTGGAGAAGATGGCAGCTGAGGCTAGCAATCCGCAGCCAGGGGGAAAGGCCATTAAAGGCCTCAGCAAGTAAGCAGGGGGCAGGGGAGGCTCAGGGAGGATGAGGCATGAGGGACACTTGGTGCAGGCATCATCCTGAAACTCCTCAGTCTGTTTTGGGAACCATTCCTGCCTGGAGTCATTTACAGAAGAAAGTGAACTCACTGAATATACATGTAATTAAATGGAAAAACTTTTTTTTTTCAAATGGTAGAGCTGGATAGATATCTACAGTCATCCAGTAATGGGAGGAACAGGCTCCTTGCTAGCACCGTTGTGGCTAGTTGGGGCTGCCTGGACTGCTGTCCTGGGAAGGGTTCAGAGGCACTATCTGGATTGAGCAGGAATAGAATAGATTAGCAATGTCTAATTAGTTCAGAAGGGAAGATGGAGGTATATGTGTCACACCTTTGTAATCCTGATTCTCAAACGATGTTTCTGAGGCAAAGATGGCTGTACCTCTAGGGGGATATTTGGCAATGCCCAGAGACACATTTGATTGTCTCAGTTTGCAAAGGGGAAGGGCAGCAGTGTTAGTATACATGACGTGGGTTCTCTGTTGACAGGAACCAGAGCTGGTACTAAGCTCCAAATATCAAATATCCAAATATTGAGAAACCTGGATCCAACCCAACTTTCCTAATCTGTTGATGGGGAAATCAAGGCAAAGAGGGAAAATGCATAGCCCAAGATCACACAGAGTCAGCCATGTGTCTCACCTCACGCATGAGGGTTTCTGTACAGATTGTTTCATGGCCAAGCCTTTGGTTTACATGTCAGAAGGCCCTAGTAGACTGGGCTAGAAGTTTACTCAGACCTCCCAGTGAGGTGATGGAGGAGCATTTTGAGGGCCTGGGTCTTGTCTTCTCAGTTCTCATCACTATACATGTGTGCCCCCTCTCAGTATGAAGGTAAAGGATGTCCTGGAGCCTGTTATCACATTGAACTTTGTACCTGGAGTGGGCATCTCCCAATGTGTGTCCACAGGCATGACCATCACTGGCAAGAGGTTGGTGTGGGAGTGGAGACGTGAGGGGGGGGGAGAAGAGACTGTCCCCTTGTTTCACTCTTTCCCTACATATTCATTGAGTACTGGCTGTTCATTATGTGGGTGCTGGGTTCTGTGTTGACAGGAACCAGGTGAAGTGAGGCACAGACTGAAGGGGATCAGACTGAGCAGTGGGGGGAAGAAGTTAGGGAGGGTCTGAGGAGGGGATTATAGCTGAGCAATGTTTCAGATGTATAAGAGTTCACTGACAAAATGGGAATGGAAAGGTCAGTTGTGTGGTTGTGAGCAGGCCCCATCCCGGTTTTTCACCATGTGGGAGTAGATCCTGCCCTTCTGCCTTCTCAGATTCTGAGTATGGGCAAAAAGAGTGGAAATAGAAGCCCCAGTAACAGAGATATCCAGAGTGCTGCCTGCCTGGTCTTCTAGCTTCACAGGAGGGAACATGGAGATCAATGTGGTCCTCAACATCACAGCCACCGATCAGCTTCTACAAGATGAGGAGACGAGCACCCCCATGTTCAGGAGTGAGGGCTGTGAGGTCAATCTGGTCAGCGTGAAAACCAATCTGCCAAACAAGTAAGGGGTCCTGTGTCTGGGGCACATGGTGGTCTTCACTGCTCTTCCCCATCATTCCTCTTCCTGAGCCGCTGAACCCCTATAACCATGTCCCTTTGTGTCCTCTGTCTAATTTGGTGTCACTGATGCACTGTTCACCTGGTCCCCCATGCCTGTGTCTCAGCAAGGCCATCAACAAGTTTGTGGACAGTACCCTGCGCAAAGTCCTCCCCGGCCTGGTGAGTGAGCATTTGCGCTTTGTCAGTGATCTTGATGTGTTGGTAGTGGTGAAGAGGAGTTCAGAGTCTGTGGCTGGCTCAGGAAGACGAAGCACAATGATCATCTAGTGATGTCTGTACAGGTATAGGCATAGGCAGCACAGTATGTGTGTTCAACACTGCTCGGATGGCCAGTCCAAGGACAGGAATCCTTGGTAATTTTGTACACTGTGAAATAATTTGGATTCCAATCCAGACTCTGGTGTTGATAATCTCATGACTTGGGCCTCAGCGCCTCCTGCCCCCTGCCTCCTGCCCTGCCCCTTGCTGGGGTTCTTAGGATTCCTTGTGGAGTACTGTGGGGCCTCCTTGTGTGGATAACCCATTTAAGCTGGGGTCTTCTTTGCTTGCAGATGTGTCCAGCCATTGATGCTGTCCTGGTGTATGTGAACAAGAAATGGGTCAAGTTGACTGGTGAGGACATCCTTCTTCCACACAGGATGTCAGATTAGCTGGATTTCAGTGGCCATGCCCTACATTCGCATGGCTGCTTCCAGTCTGTCTCCAGGACAGGAAGAGGGTGGATCTCATGATGTTTCCTCATTGTCTAGATGAGAAGAAGCCTGAAACCCCAAGGGGTCCCTGAGTCCTTTCGTTTCTCCATCTGAATTCCATGGCAGCCACTCTGTACACAACCCCAGACCTCAGGACCCGATAGGTTGTCCTGACTTGGCATTCCTGATTCCTCTGCTGAAGAGGTCTGCTGTCTCCACCATTAGGGACCTCAGAGTGGGACAGGAAAATCCTAATGGCTGAGCCTGAAGTCCCTTCCCTGTCTGAGTGTCCTCAGCAGTGGGGTCTGGGAAGAGTCACTTCACTCCCCCAACCCTTTACTCATGTACGGACAGCCCATCATTCCCATCTTACATGTATCGCTGTTGCAAGGGCCCTGGTGAATGCCGGAGTCTGGGCTAGCAGAACAACAGATTACCAAGGTCTATACCACTTCTTGGGTCACACAGAGGGGCAGGCAGTCTCAGAAGCAGTGGCTGCTTCTGACTTTTCTAGCTGCCAGATGGGCTGGTGCCCATCTGAGTGGAACCTCTTCTCCACAGATCCTATGCCTGTGGATCACATGGGCACTGTCAAATATGCCCTGACATCCCCACCAGCCACTACAGTTAACCACATCCAGGTGGACTTTAGTGTAAGTAGCAAGGGTCCCCAGGGCACTGAGCTCAGGCTGGGTGGGAATGGTGTGACTGCTTCTATCTGACAGGTGGCTGGGAGGTGGTTAGTAGGGGTCTTGCTATGAGGACCCTCACTCTGCTCGAGGTGAGGCTGCTGGGGCTGGTGGCTTCAGTCTCATTTGTTACAAGACTATGTGCGTCTCTCAGAGTGTGACTATGCCCTGCCACTGTATGGATGGGGACACTGAGACCGGGAAGAGACCAAGCTTAGTGGCAGAGTTCAGTCCTTACTTACGTGAGCAAGCCCAGGGTGACCGAAGATGCATCATGCAAGGATGTAGATGGAAGGGCTAGGAAGTCCCGCCCCCTCCCCCATCCCCGTTGTGGCCTTCTTCCTGCCATGCTGGGTTCACTCTCTTTGCTTGTGAGAATGATCTGGTAGGACTCATAGCACAGTCTGCACAAATGGGCTGACCTAGGGTCAGAGCCACTAAGGTGACCTAATGCTCTTAGGAGAAACTGCCAGGGACCCTGTGGCTGATACTCTGTCCTCTCAAGCCACACCCACCCACCTGCAACCTGCTCTGCTCTACATCTGGCTGGCTTGAGGTCCGACTTGAGCCTCAGTGGGTGGGGAACCAAGCCTTCATTCCTGTGTGGCTGAGTGTGCTTCCTATTGTATCTTAGCCTGTGGTTCAGCTTCAGGAAGGCCAGTCTATCCAGCTTGCCACTAATGGGTCAGCCCCAGAGTTCCCCGAGGGCCCGGCCAAGGACTCACAGCTGCTGCTCTCAGCTACCTTCCTCACAGCTGAGTTGGCCCTTCTGCAGAAGTCCTTGGAAGTGAAAGTCAAGGACAAGAGGGTGAGCTGCCACCACACCCCACTCGCTTCTGCTCCTAGAGTGCCAGGCTCTGCCTGCCTGGGGCACCTGGGAGTGGTCCAGGAGTCAGATGCTGGAGATGTGGGGCTGCTTGGGGTTTCAATGGCAGTTACCCCTGCCTATCACCCACTCCTCTGCCCATGTGACCTGTGTCTAACCACATGCATATCCAACCTTCCATACAACCTGCATTTCTTTTCTTCAAAGTTAAAAAAAAAAAGTGTACATGTGGACGTCAGAAGACAACTTTCTGGAGTTGGTTCTCTCCTTCCACTGGGGCTTCCAGGGCCTGGGATCAGGTCAAGGCTTGTGCAGCAAGAGGTTTTACCCCCTGAGCCATCCCTGCCCCGCCCCCACATTTCTCAGGCCCTTGAAGCTATCTCTTTCCTCTTACCCGAAGCATCACCTATCCACTGTGTCTTCACAACCTGGTTCTATTCCCTGCCTCACATCCTTCCATCCCCTTGTCGCCACAGGCTGGTGGATGAGTGCACCTCTACACCGTCATTAACACACATGTCTGGCCATTGTCCTTTTTGCCACTCATGGGTTCACTCAGCCAGGATCTAACCTACCTACCTGTGTATCCTTCTCTCCTCCATTGCTCCAGTCCACCATCTTACCACCCCTCCCCTCACCGACCACTCATCTGCTTTCCAGTCACCCATCCATTTTCTTCCTAGGCACCATCTGGCTTTCCCTCAGTGATCCATCCCACTCATGGTCACCCACATAGGTCCGCCACACTTCCATCCACTCATCTGCCCATCCTCCCCATTCCATCGCTCATCTGTTTTTCTGTCCCCTCTTCTCTTTGCCTACCTGTCTATAAACTTGCCTTGGCATCCATCACCCCTGGCCATTGTCCCACCTATCTTCCTGCTTTTCCATTCAACTTTTCCTCAGCATTTGACCATGGTCAGGATCCATGGGCACTGGGGTGTGTAAACTATGGTTGGGCACTTGAGGTTCCTCCTCTAGCTGAGCACAGAGTTGTGTGTACAGGTGCAGGGAGACTCCAAGGCCCCATCTTCCGAGGCAGAGAGATGGATGCTGGGATGACTCGCTTTTACACAGTTTCCACTTTGACTTTGATTTGTAGGTTGGTAAGCTGCCTCAAACCACTCAGACACTGGCTGGCTTCATCCCACAGGTGAGTGTCCCAGTCACTTGCGACCAACTTCACACACTCTTCTCTCCAGGCAAAGGGGATCGACTTGGGTGGCAGCTACTCAACGTGCACATCCTTTGCCCAATTTGGAGACAGGCTTACCTCTTCAGAGAGCACTCCTTGGATCTGGCCTAGAGACAGCTCACCTTTAATGTCTTTGAGTCCTGTATCTAGCACAAAAATAGCTAAAATATGTGTTTTGCCCCTTTCATTTCCTAAGAGACACTGCCAGGCTTTTGCATATATTGGACTTCTGGCAGAAACCAGTGACTTTCTGAGACATCCTTTGACTGAAATCCATGGGCTGGCTCTGAGACTGTGCCTTGGCCTTTGCAGGTGGCCAAGAAATACCGCAAACCAAAACCTTTGCTGATCAAGGTCAAGATAAACAAACCCCCCAAGGTTACCATGAAGGCCGGAAAGAGCCTGATGCACCTCCACAGCAGCTTGGAGATGTTTGCAGCCCGTAGGCATGGCAAGCACCCGAAGTCACTCTTCCGCCTGGAGGCTGTGAGTGGGGCCCATCAGTAGCCGCTCTCACCTTGGTGACACTTCAGGCTAGAGGGTGCTAGGATTTTAGTTGAGAGTCAAGACCCAAATGGAGGGACCTGACTTGCTGCATGATGGGTTATTTCCTCCTCTCTCTCCAATCCTCCTCAGCCCCCAAGGACAATAAAGTCTGCTCCAGGAGAACTGTGGAAGACCCACGGCCAGCCCTGGCTGAGATGTTTGAAGGTTGATCAGTAGCTATGCTGGAGATGAGCTGATGCTGAGGAGCTTAGGGATACCCTGAGCAGAGGGCAAAGGTCAGGGACAGTTATGACCATGTGCAGAAATGTCTTACCACCGTGGGCCAGGTGCTTATGAAAGTTCATGTTGATCCAGGAGAAGGAGAGACAAAGATCTTGGGTTAAGGGTGTGGAGAGGCTGCTGGACTCAGTCCCGGGACAGGACAGGAAGTAGAGGTAACGATGAAGGACCCATTGCCTTCTCTGTCCCTCCCCCCATCACAGCACATTGGGCTGGAAATCCACTACTCAGTGCAGGAGAACAGGCTGCAGATGGCCACCTCTCTGGACAGGTAGGAGCTTTTCGTCCCATGATGGCATCCCTGTGGTAGCCCTGGCTCTATTCCTGACCTCACACCCTTCTCCCTCTCTACACCAGCTACAACATGGATTGGTGGCTAAGTGCATCTCTATGCACTCGATGGTGCGTGGCCATGTCACTATACTCCCATGGCCATTGTCTGCTTTTCCTCTTGTCCATTCTGGTGACACCTCTTGGATTCCAACTCCAGGTTCTCACCCAGGATTCTACCAAGATCCACCCACTACGGTCCACACTACTAGGCTACTCTGGTCATTTAGGGTGCTCTAGAACCCCAAATGACCACACACGGCCTACATGGTCTTCTCTTAAATTTTTGTTGACACTCAGAGCCTTTCTCAAATCTTCTGCCCTCACTTTTCCACTGTGCTCTCCCACAGTGGATTTGGTTCTGGACCTTGGTCTTCTCCATAGGCCTTTGTCATTTCTTCCAAATGAGTCAGGACCCAGCTTAAATGCTCAAGGGCATCTTTAGCTCTATTGCTTCCCCTAGTGAAGCACTGGCCAGACACCTTACTTCTTTTTTTTTTTTAAAGATTTATTTTTATTTATTTTATGTGTATGAGCACATTGTAGCTGTATAGATGGTCATGAGCCATCATGTGAGTGGCTGCTGTTGATCTCAGGACCTCTGCTGGCCCCGCTCGCTCCGGCCCCGGTTGTGAGCCACCATGTGGTTGCTGGGATCCGAACTCAGGACCTTCGGAAGAGCTGTCAGAGCTCTTACCCGCTGAGCCATCTCGCCAGCCCTACTTCTTACACCTTACTTCTATATCCTGCTTCATTCCTACACTTTGTGGGGAAGGACTCATTACTCCTAGTTACACCCAGCCACACTCACTGATTCCTGTTCTTGTCTCAGTAACTCATCTGACTTGAATTATGTCAGGATTCTTTCAATGGCAACAGCAGAGTTCCAACTGGAGTTGCTTTGCAGCCAGAGAGGGAAACTTTTGGCTCATGTGACATAAAACTGTTTGTCTGCTTCAGGCATGGTGGGATCCAGGCCCACAAAGTTCTTGAAACTGGCTCCCTCCTTTCCTTTCTCTGCTGAGCTCTTTGCTGGTTAGATTCTCAGGCAGATAATCAGAGGTTAGATTCTCCTCCCTGCTAGGTAGCAAAGGGACCCAACAGCAAGAAGTGCTTTGGACCAGTAGTTTTCATAGTCACCAAGGCTTTGGCGTCTCGTTTGGGGCATGTGGGCAAGGCTAGACCAATCATACTTACCAAGAGATAGACTGTTTGGGTGGCCTGGTCCTGGGCCGTTGCCTCTTCTGGCATTTGTTTGCCCATATGGCTGGCCTGAAACCTCTGAGGAGATCCAGGGTCTTCTGCTGAGATGGGGTGTGAACATGCAGAATCCAGATGACTGTCCATGACCTGTCCTGGTACTGGTGTGTCTCCTGGGAGCAGTGCTGGTAACGGGAAGGGAAAGAGTTCCTCATGTCCTTCAAGGATCTGAGTCTGACCTATTGGGTTGTGGATGGAGTGGTGGACATGATCAAGAATCCAGAGTTGGGAAGAACAGAGTTCATGTGAGGCCATTCAGGAGGGGCCTCTGTGAGGACAGAATGAGAGGTAATGACAGGTGTCAACTGTCTTGTAGTGACAGTCAACAAGAAGCAGACTGCAAGGGCTGTGATGTGAGGAGATCCTTTCTCAATAGCACTGACTATGCTCCCTCTACCCTCTCCCTCCTTCATAGTTTATTGAGCCTGTCCCGGGAATCTTCTTCAATTGGCGATTTCCACGTAAGTGTCCCAAGTGCTTCTGCTTGGCCATCTGAAGGCAACACCGAGTCTACAGGAGAAAGGCCCTACAATAGAGCCAGAGTGAAGAGACCAAGGTGCTCCCATGCTGTGGGGCTTCTGACACACCATCAGACCTTGGGGAAGGCCCTTAACCTTTCTGAGTCCTTGTTCCCTTTCTGGTCATCTCTATGGGTTGATTGTAACAGAAGTATCACCGTGGTAGTAGCCTGAATGGCCTTGACTGCCCAGGCTGTTATTTTTATTAGTCTCTGGTCTCAGGGTCCCTATCACAGCATCTAGTCCAGCAGACACTAATGTGACATCAGAAAATACCCTATATGGATACACGAGCTGTCTGGAAGCTCATGAGTAGGTGCTGCTGTACTCATACTCGTGGGCCCAAGAGCTGGTGGATGTACAGCCAATCCGAGATCTGTGTTTTGTGTCAGACCAGTAGTGCAGGCCACAGAGCCCCCTCCTGACTCTTGAGTGTCCTCATTACTGCGTCATGACTCAGTGCCCTATTTGTCACTGGAACAGGGATTAGGAGCAAGGCAGGGCCCAGCCCCCAGAACTGAGGCTGGCTGGACAAGCTGTTTGCTATCCTTAACATCCTTTCCTTGTATTCTTCAGGCCTAGGTGAGGGTAGGCAGAGGAGAGGTGCTCAACTGTGTTGGGATTTTCCCCATCTGTGTCTTCCAGGAGACAGCATTAACTGGCTTCATCAGTGATTATCTCCAGAAGGCCTACATCCCTGTGGTGAACGGTGAGGCATCTCCAAGAATCAGGATGTATTTCACCAAAGGGGGCTTCTACCTCTGTGGTCCCGAAGCCCTGGGAGTTAGATGACCAATGCTTAAAC
>JADRCD010227777.1:0-11955 GCA_019843815.1 Montemys delectorum
GGGGGTAGGGTCCAGCTAGAATGCTGGGAGCTTAGGGCATTGTCTATGTGACAAAACACACATCTCCTGTGGGGGGCTGTGAGAGGTTGTGACTGAAACAGAAGCCATGGACCCAGGAGTCATGGCCAAACTCCTTCCATCTCTTGCAGGCAGAATTATTGCCCAGTGGGTCACTGGAGTTCCAGACATAGATTCGACTGGGCCCAGGTTGCCTGAACAGACCACTGTCCCACAACAAGCCAGTTTAATGGATAGGCAATTCCTCAACTGAGATCTTCTCTTCCCAAGTGACTCTAGTTTGAGTCAAGTTGACAAAACAAACTAGCAAAACAGGTAAAAGGAAGATGCTAAGACCAGGGAATTAGAGTTACTTGAGAATGGGAAGGGAAAGGATAAAGCCTCAAAGGCAGAAACAGGGCCTGCCTAAAGAATGTCAAGATGCCAAAAGAAGCCCAAGCTGATCAAAGAAAAACGAAAATCCCAGGAAACTGACTAAAAGTTGACCAGATGAGGCCACAGCAGATATGCCAAGGAAGGAGATTGGAGGGGTAGCTAACTTTGTATTTCCAAATATAATCAGCCATCCATATCTAGCCATTCCATATCTGTGAGTTCAACCAACTATGTGTGGCAAGTATTTTTGATCAAAAATTCTGTCTTGAGAAGAGAGAAGAGTCATCTCTAGAACATACCAGAGACCTGGGATGGGGAGGTATCAGGGAGTCTATGAGGGTGACTCTAGCTGAGACTCCTAACAGTGGGAAATATGGAGCCTGAAGTGACCACCTTCTGTAGCCAGGCAGGACTCCCAACAAAAGGATAAGGACAGCAACATACCTACAAAATCTTTGACCCAAAATTTGTCCTGCCTGCAAGTGCAGAGACAAAGATGGAGCAGAGGCTGAGGGAGTGGCCAACCAATAACCAGCCCAACTTAAGACCCACCTCATGGGCAAGAACCAATTCCCGACACTATTGATACCCCATTATGCTTGCCGACAGGATCCTAGCATAAATGTCCTCTGAGAGGCTCCACCCAGCAGCTGGCTGAAACAGATGCAGAGACCCACATTAGACAGAGCTCAGGAAGTCTATCGAAGAGTTGCGGAAAGGATTGAGGGATTTGGAGGATAGGGACTCCACAGGAAGACCGAGAGAGTCAAGTAATCTGGACTTTTGGGGGCTCCTAGAGACTGAACCACCAAACCGAAGAGCATATATGGGCTAGACTTAGGTCCCCCACATATATGTAGTAGATGTGCAGGTTGTTCTTCATGCATGTCCCCCAACAACTGGAGTGGAGACTTTCCCTGACTCTGTTGCCTGCCTGTGGATCTTGTTCCTCTATCTGGGCTTCCTTGCCTGGCCTCTGTAGGAAAGGATGTGCTTATTCCTGCAGTGAGGTGCCAGAGTGAGTTGGTACTCAAGGGGGACCTCCCCTTTCTCAAAAGAAGAGGAAAGGGGGTGGGGGAGGGACTATGTAAGGGGAGGCTGGAAGGAGAGGGGAGAGGTATGATTGGGATGTAAAGTGAATAAATAATAAATGTATTAATTAATTAATTAATTAATTAAAAGGGAAAAATATACCTTACCGAGTATGTGTTGACTTTTTTCTTCAATTATTCTCAAAGCAATATAATGTAAGAACTACTTTCATAACATTTAAACCATGGTAGAAATTATAATTTCTCTAAAGGCGATGTGGGCTGGAGATATTGCTCAGTGCTTAGGAGCATATCGTTTTTTGCAGAGGACCTGAGTTCAACTCTCAGACCTACAAAACGGCTCACAACTGTCCATAATTCCAGTTCCAGAAGATCAAAGACCCTCTTTAAATCTCCCCAGGTCAGAGGCGCAAATGTGGCACACAGACAATCATGCATACAAGACACTCAAACATAAAAATCAGATAATTTTTAAACAAAGAAAGAAAGAATGATAGTGCTGAACAGCCAGGAAGCTGAGTATATATCATATGGAAATACCATCTTGTTTTATAGAAGAGACTAGAGCATCCTGAAATATTGTTATGTTTAGGGTTATGAAGAGCAATCTTGTGCGTCAAACATATATTCAAATATCAGGATTGATATTGTACTTTAATCTTAAACCAACTAAATGAGTCACTCAATCTTCAGCGTGGTTCTTTGAGACACTAAAACTGCGTGATCAGAGAGAGGAGAGGGGTAAGCATACAGAATGGATTAACTTTCCTCTTTAGCAGTGAATTTTGAGTTCTAAAACAGAAGATTGAATATTTTTATCTTGTGACATTTTAAAAGCATAAGCTATCCATCAACAATGAAAGTAAAGGTTTTCTCTGCCACACCCAACCACTCTGCAGCTCCAGGACTCAGGTACTCATGGCAACGGAGTACTCTGTTGCTAGAACGGCCACTCGTCTGTATTATCCCTGGTCACTAGCTTTAGTGACGCTCAACCAAAGAACATTTCCATAAAGTTTTTAGTCACTCTTCTAAATACCTTGAGTTACAGGCATTAGATATATTCCTTTGATTTGAACTCTGTGTCTATGCTTTCTGGAGAATGCAGGGGGATTAGAGCTATCCAGAGGTGTCAGTCTCCATGTGCCACTTGGAAAACTCGAGGACTATCCCTTCCAAACCGGACTTCATCCCTCCGTCAGTAAACCTGCCCCAGATTAATTGGCATTACTGCCGCCCTTCGCAGCTGTATACAAGATGTTGGGGAGTGCGGCAGAGCGCGGGGTGATTATAGTTGCCTGCACACTGTCACTGCGTGGTAAGAGCAGACCGACCTCCTTCAGAACTGGCATGATAATGGAACGTAATAGCAGTGCCTCTTGGCAATCAATGCCACGGTGGAAATAAGAGCGGGGCTCGGTGACAATAACAGAGATGAAATGTGAAACAACAAAGCTCTCACTCTCTGGCCGGAGCTCTCGAGCAGCTCATTACTTTAACCTTTCCACCTTCACCGGATATACAATTAGAAACATGCTTTTCTGCGGGCATTAAATCGTCCCCCGCTCACTCTGCCCTCATTAGAACACTCAATGGAGCCCAATTAGCTGGATGGTCAAAAACAGATGTTTGTGACTCGAGGAAACAGAAAGAGAACACTCTGAAGGGGCAAAGGAGAATGGAGAGAAGTCTGGCATAGCTATTTGATTATCTACCTAAAATGTGGCATTTTGACTTTGACGTAAACCTAGTTTTTCTTTACAGGAAAAAGTTATGTACAAAAGTACTGGGCTCTTTTACAAGAGAAATGAGTATTTTGCTTAGGTTCACAGAGTGACATTCAGTCAGACTTCTGAGTTGACAGATTTTGCAGATTATCTGCATTCTTCCTAAAGAAATCACAATTCAGCACAGTGAGTGTGCTGTCCTGTGAGGCCATGTGCTCAGAGGTGAGGGCCACATGCCCTGCACAGGGAAGGTTCCCTTCACATCCATTTCTCCACTCTAGCTGCCTTGTGTCGTCCATCAGGGTGGAATCACAGCTGTGAACTTACCAGCATGGAGCACATTACCTATTTAGCTTCTGTGTCTCAGTTTTATTTTCCTTTATTACTATAAAATAGAATTATAACATTCATGCACTAGATGTAAGAATGAGATGAACTAAAACATACAAATAGCATATATGTAACATATACACATTATGTTTATATACATTTATTATGTCTGTATATATTGTATGTGTATTTATAATGTATAAATTATATGTGTTATATATAATGTATACATATAATAATATATAATTAATAAATAAAATAACATATGTATAACTATATATACATATACATCGTTCCTGGCATGCTTGGTCTATGTCACTGGCATTTCATCAATATCATTATCATAGTTGTTCTCTGCCTAGGGGTGCCATTGAATATATTTGATCCTTCAGATGGTAATCAATGCAGTGTAGATTCTGGAAAGAGCATAGTCAGGTTAATTGGAAACAAGTTTTATTCATGACAAAGATTTCAATAATTTTATTATAATTACACTGGGAGGCACATAGTGAGATAAACATGGTCCATAAAGACAGAGATCAATATTAACCCTTCCTTGTCCAGACAGAGATCCTCAGAATGTCTGAGAGCAGATATCAAAGGAGTCTGATGAGGCATATGTGCAGGAGTTAGATGTTCACCATTCTGAAGGCTAATCAATAACAGAGCAATGAGCCCATGATCCAGGGAAATAAAAGCCTTTTGGTGTTTTCAACAATGCACAGGTCTAGACCGTTTTTTCTGCCTAATACCTGCCCGATACCTGATAGAACTCTATTCTATGTATAGAAGTGCAGATTTATCCATTAGAGGCTGTGTATCTTCCTGGACCCATCGGCTTCATCATCATTTCTTTCCGGTGTCTGTAGGCCCTGCCAGAGTGGAAGAAACCCCTCACTGATAGATCGATAGATAGATAGATAGATAGATAGATAGATAGATAGATAGATAGAGATAGACACACACACACACACACATACACACACACACACACACACACACATATATATATATATATGGAGTGCTTTATTTGTTCAGCTAAACATTTCTTTCCTTCTTTAATTCATTCAGATGACTGATAAAGATCACATTATACAGTAGGTGCTAGTTAATATTCTTAACCAACTTTGATTTCAAGATGGTAAGTGGCAAAGCATAACAAAATATTTGACTTTGTCCCCAAATACCACTATCAGGAAACAGTCTAGTTGAAATATCACTTAAAGACATCAGTGGTGTCAGGACCAACTCCTACTCACCAACTAGAACTACTTCAGCCCATTGTTCTTTCACATCCCTGAGCTATGCCCAGGGGTCTTCAGCCTCTACAACTCCTGTGCATGGAGCTATGACAAGCCCTAGGACACTCTCTCCTATTCTTGATGTTGGAAGTAAATCTCAGTGAACCAGACAGAGAGGTCTCTGTGTGTCCAGTTTCCATTCCAGAAAAGTGAAACAGATCATATGCTAGTCAACACTCAACAGCATCGTTTCTGCTGATGAGAGAAGGCTAAACTAACCACGTGAGAGTGTTCCCTAAATGGTCCTGCCCAGGACAGCTACCACGAGAAGATGGATTTCTGGGTGATAAGAGGGAATGAGGGAATGTACCAAAAGAAGACAGCACAACTATGGAACTTTACAGAGAGAATGCGGCAGGAGAGACAGTGTTAGGGTAGGACAAGGCAGGCAGGCATGATTCGGAAGGAAAAAGACCACAGTTGGTGAATGAGCTTGGATCCATTTTAGGTCACAGAACCCTCTGAATTCTGTCTAAGAGCAGTGGGGAGCCACAGGTGGGTTTTATGTGTGAAGTGATCGTATCGAATGCACATTTTAAAGGAGCGTCCTGGATGCCAAGTAGAAAACACTTTGTCATGGGTGAGGAAAGAAGTAGAAATCCCACTTAAAATCCTGTTTAAAAGAAGGAGGATGGATAAGGTCCTCCACTCCCTTTCAACCAAAGATCTAGTCTTTATTCTTATCTAGTCTTTATTCTAGTCTTTACACGTAAGTGGCAGTTAATACAAGACAGAGAGCTCAGGAGATCGAGCCTTGGTGTGAAATGACCACCTAAGGCTCCTTTGCTGGAAGGGTTGTTTTTCACCAAGAGCATCCATTTACAGTGCGACCACAAGGATGGAGTAGTTTTACATCCTCACACCCTGCCATCTTCTCAGAGTTCTGTGACAAGGAAACCATAGCAGCACTGGCGTGCCATTTGGAGGCTTAGAAACTAAAAGGCCTCTACATCTGATGTTCAAGCCACGAATATTTCTAATTGCTTATATTGGACACAAAATGTAGGTGACACTGATTTTTTTCCTCCATTGTTTTTGTTAAGTAATTCAGTTTTGTTAAAACATTCCCCTCTTAACTATGACTTTGAACAAGAAATACATTTTATAATGTACCCTGTCCCCTCCCCCAGTAGCAGACAATCCACATTTCCAAGAAATGACATCTGGCAACCATTATCACACTGGGTTCACAGCTGCTCGCAAGAGAGTTAAAAGAGCTAAGAGGAAGGACATGGAAATCAATTTTTAACTTTTATTTTAATTATTGGTTGCTTTGTTTTTAATACTTGGTTGGTTCACAAACATCTTGCATCAGGCAGACAGTAGAATGCTCCGTGATTAAAGAGTCAAAATTTTGAAGAATATGTTTCCATCCAAATGATTGGCATTCATGACAAGAAACACTAGCCTCCTCTGGATACCTGCTGCGGCTTAAAACTTTCTTCCTCGTTGAGACCTGGTTATGTGGGAAACCCTTACCCAGGCTCCATATCTCTACTCGACTCAGCAAAGAAGTCTTTCCTTGGGAATGATTGGCTCACATGGAGGGCAAGGTTAAATGATGGGTGCTAAATGCCTATCATGTTGATAAGACACCTGCCCCCCAAATTCTTAATATCCACCTGGGTTATGGAAAGTAAGTCAGACTGAGAGTAATTACTGAGTTCTTGTAATAAGTTGGAAATGTAAGTAGAGTTTACATACAAAGTACGAGGGCAATGAAACCCTGCAACAGGGTAAAAGCAGAGAGTCGTCCATCCCATCTCTCTCTCACATCCATCATGACACTCCTGTCTACCGTTTTCCCAGATTCCCTCATAGCTGGGAATGGGTGACCTTGGGGACATAAGAAGAATCAGCTATGATGTCTTCACTGCCCTGACAAAAATAAAAGATGGAGCTAGCACCATCGCCTTCCTTTATCTTCTTCCCCTCTCCCTCCCTCCTTCCCTCCTTCCTTTCTTCCCTCTCTTCCTTCCTTCTCTACTCCACTCCCTCCTTTATTTTCCTCTTTTCTGTGTTCCTGCTTTGAGACTGAGGATGGAGCCACTTTATCATCCATCTTCTAAAGGAAAGAAACAGGATCCATGGCGATGCCAACCTCAAGCCCTGATGTCGTAAGAGCCTGAACACAGATCCACAGTTGCTGTTCTTCACACTCATCATAACGAAGAATAAAGCCCTTTTTTTTTGGTGAAGCCAATTTAGTTCACTTTTTATATTTAATATGCACACAAAACATCCATCATTAGCTACAGATCCTAGAAAGATCTGGATCCCTTGCTTCCTCAGACTGTAATCTGACATTCTTATAGATAAATCTTCCAGGGAAAATAATCTTATAACTTGAAAGCTAAAGTGTGCGCTATTTCTTGGCACTAAACGCTGACATGTATTGTCTATATATTTTTTTATTTAAACGTTTTACTGGACATGGATGAGTGAGAAAAACAGAGACTATATCACAGAGTTTGTAGAGAGGATTTACAACTAGGACATCTTCACAAAAGCAGAATTGGAAAGCCAAGTGGCACAAGGGGAGAAGATGCTGCTTAGTATGGAAGTAGCAAGCCCCAGCCACCCCTGAGGCTGTGAACACCAAGAAAGGGGATGTAGGTTGGCCAGAGGGATCTGGGACCATTAGGGTCTCCTCAATGCAAGCAGAGCAGGAAGAACAGAGAATAGATTTAAAAGCAAACTATTAATGACCAGCGCAGACATATGCTGCTGTTAGTAATGAGTTATGCATAATAATACCTGAATGACTTCTAACTCTCTGCTGAACTTACAATGATCATAAAACATTCCTCTCACAGGATGCCAGGTGTGGGTGTTTCCTTAAGCAGAAAACATACATTTCCCCCTAGTATTTTTAGTACAAAAGCGCAAGAATGTTCTACTTTAAGATTGAGTTATGGAACAAAGACATGGAAGAGCAAAATGACCTAGGAGTATAATTGCCATCATAATGGTCCCTTTGATTATCCTGAGATCATCAGGAAAATATTCCCCTCTGTCTGACTCCATGTGCAGCTTCTCTGAACACAAAGGACACCCGATCCTCCCAATGTCTGCCTCAGTTGAGAAGGAAAAAGGCAAGAGCAGAGGGGCTGAGAATGCCAATACCATCTTCCCCAGGAAACCTGGAGCCATCAAAGTATACAGTTGAAAAAAGGGCCTAATAACTACAGAAAGTTGGATTGTGCTGGGCAGTGCACTGGAGACTGGGACACATACAGGAGGAACTGAAGTTCAAAATCTCTCATCCAGACTACTTGTGTCCAAGTAGTTTTGCATTTTAATCCAAATACTTTGCAATCTTGGCATACGTGTAATAAGGAAGCTGTATGATAGGAGAGAAGTTAAGGCACAGAGTTCATTTAAACTTCATATATACCTTAAATGCATCTCTAAAGCAAATCTATGGAATATTTCTAGTATGCCTGTTATGTCCACAGCAACTTTTCACAGGTGAGGTCAGACATGGAATTTTCTGCCATGTCAATCTAGCATGCAAAAATGCTCCATGTTTACATTTTCATATTAGGAAAGCTTAGTTTATATTTTCTTTCCAGAAATAAATATTCCTTCCTAATATTTAAATCTGTGATCTTACATAAACATCTTTGCTGTTGGAGAACGCACCCTAGTTTGTTGGGTGTTGTATTCCAGAGACAATTATGGTCATTAGGGAACTCAGAGTCTTCTGCAATTTGTCTTCTTCCCTGTGGAGCTGTTCTTCCTTCCTGCAACCTCTGCTCTTACCTAAAGCATCCCTCCCTCAACAAAGCCTTCTTTGGTCACCTGGTTTTTCTCCCTTGACGTTCTTAGCATTCCCCCTTGCTGAAAACCTAGAATGCAGTACTGCCTGGTAATGTGATTGTGGTGTGAGGGAGAAGCCCTTCTCCCTTGGACACATCTGTCCGTAGAACAGCCCATCACATATGACTCTGGGATGTCCCTTATAGCACTAAGCATGCTTAGGTTGTTAGTGGTGCCATTTCTTACAGTTTTCTGTGCCATTATTGTATGTTTGTACTTCCATTGTTAACTGCTCTCAGAGTGTCACCATTTCTCAGTTGTGTCATTGGCCTTTTAACATTAATATACTACTTGATTACAATTTTGACATGGCTATGATTGATGCCTTTACTGGGGAAGTCCTCAAAAATTGACTGAAATCCTGTCTCCTTGCTTAGAGTAAGTCTATAGCAGCTTCATGGATTCTCAGCTGCTGAAACACTATTTTGGTGGATTCTACTACTTCTGAATGGCTGATAGCCCAGCTCTTCAGAAAATGGTCCTGCTGTAAGACACTAAGAAAAAATTACTTCTCTTGTTCCTATGACAACATACCAACAGAAGCAACCTAAGGGGAGCTTATTTCCTCTCACAGTTAGAAGGTACAGTCCTTCCGAGGAGGGAAGGCATGATGGCAAGAGTGTGAGGCAGATGCTTACAGCATATCCTCGGCCAAGAAGCTGAAAAGGACGAACGTTCCGGTAGTGTCCCTTCTTATTCCACTGACACTCCCAGTCCACAGCATCGTGCTGCTGAAGTTCAACTTGGATCATCCCACCTAAATTAACACAATATAGAAACTGCCTCACAGACACGGGCCTGTTTCCTAAATAATTTTAGATCCTGTTGACTATCATTATTAATCATCACATCATGATTTCTTTTTAAAATGAAAGTTAGTTTATGAGTCTTTCTTTCTTCAAGTTCTGGCTCCTGTTATTTTCGATTACATGAGCCCTGTGCCTACATAATGAATTTTTCCAGAATGTTTCAGTGCTTTCCATGAGCCAGCTCTTATATAGAGATAGTTGACAAATAATCCCATGTGTCAAGCTAGGTCTCATGGTCAAACAGCCTGGGTGTTTCTACTGGAGCGTTTGAATGTGATTTCCTGTTAAACCCAAAGTCTGCCTGAAGCAGGCTGTCCCCTATGGTATAAGTAGATATCACAGTTCCACTGAAGGCCTAGAAAGAGCAAAAGAATGATTCTCCTTTGAGTAAGAGGGAATTGCTCAGTTGCCTTATAATTAGCTTGAGCTACAATGTGGGCTCTTACTTACTTACAGCAGCTTCTGGCCTTTGGACTCAAAAGCAGTCATCTGTTCTACAGATTTTAGGCTTGCAGGTTTTCTGAACATTTGATTAAATTCCTGATGCCAAACATGCTTTATGTATGTTTTCTTAAGGTAATTATAATGCTATTATGTACACATATACTCTCTTCATATCTCCTTGTAGTAAGTATCATGTATGTGTGTGCATGTGAGAGAGAGAATAGATGTGTGTTTGTGTGTGTCTGTCTGCCTTTCTATGTGCTTATACTCTATTGGTTTGGTTTCCAAGAATCCTAACATATTAGTTCTTTCTTCCATTTGAAATATAAATGCTTTTTTTTTTCTTTTCAAAGCATTCTTAACTCTCCCAATTTGCATTTGGCAAAATTTTACCAAGAGCAAACTAGAGAAATCAATACAAACTAGAGAATTCATTCAGTCATGCTGATAGAGTTCTGTGCATTGAACACAAAGATGTTCTAGGAAGCAAACCCACTCAAAATACAACTAATGAATTTCAGCTCTAATCAAGCTAATCTTAAGACAGAGCCACTCTGACTGCAAATCTTAAAATAATGTAAATTGCATATTAATTATATGTTATTCAAAACATATATTATATATTCTATATATTATTAACATATTAATAAAATTTTCCTAATTAATTTTCTGTTGCCCTAACAAAACTTTTTTCCTGAAGTATATGCTTATTATCTTTGAAATAATAGAATTTTAGTTTGAAAGGCCAAATGGATGTTAGTCATTGGTTGCTATTTAGCCACAATCATGGCTAGATTTGAAGGAGAGAAAAATGCAACATGGAAATAGAGTTAGGTTTGAGGCAGAGTCTTCTGTTTTCCTCTGGCCTCATCATGGCCCAGCCAAGTGGCAACTTGGTCTGTGCATCAAGGAGATAAAAAATATCCCAGCTTCCCGGCTGTGCAGTGGCTTCATATAAAGCAGCAAAACGGGTGCAGATCTTTATTTACTTGTAGGAAGTTTAGCTCCATCACACTGAACTTGTTTTCCCTACATAAAGGAAGAACTAAACCACATCACTGTGGAGAAATAGAGGAATAGTCCTTACCTCTTGTTTATCAATGGGAATCCCAGGACAAATGGGACAAATTGGATTCACTCTGAGTTGTAATTTTCCTAGCTCTTAAACCCCCAAGGAGAGGAAGACAACAATAAAGGACATTTTTGTATTCTTAATCTCCCTAGAGACTATCACTGAGACTTCTTATGGCACTCAGACTAGTTTAAAGACTTTACAAAGATAATTCTCATGGCTAATTTTACACTTCTGTGATACCCAGAGAAGAAGAAAAAAGTACAAACAGTGACTACCTTATTACAAACATTTCCCATAATGTTTCACTTAATTATCACAAAAACCAGTGACGTGCTATTACCATCCTTGTTGTACGAGTGAGGAGGCTGAACCTTTGTGATTTGACAGGGTCACATGGATAATACACATTATAACCCAAATAATTCCAAAGCTTAACATACCTAACTTTATGGGTCACAATGACACAGCCTGTGGTCCCAGCTATACTGCAGCTGGGCAGGTAGATTACAAATTCAAAGCCTGCCTGCGATGCATAGTTTCTTAGCTTTTATATCATGCTAGTCCCAGGTGTAACTGACTAAAAAAGGAGAGAAAAAAAAACTGCTGTGCTAGTGGCCTTGTAAGGGGTGGGGGTGATAACCCAAGCAGAACGACAAAGGTTTTTCTTGAGGCTTACAAACCCACCCTGCGCCCTGCCAGAGATGTTGTTACTGGAAATTTTTGCCCATCACTTGATGCTAAGACATAAGTGTCATTGAGAAATTTGTCCTGAAGTGTTGAACCTGAAAATTAAGTTTGATGCTGAAAGTCTGTTAATAAGGGCTTGGCTAGCTAGCCAGTTGTTGCTGTCTTTGGACTTAGATTTACTCCACTCTAAGGAACTGCATTTTAGTTCAAGAAAGATGTTGTCTGCATTCCGAAGAAAACTTATTCTGAGTTCCAAGACTGCACCTGCACACACACACACACACACACACACACACACACACACACACACACACA
>JADRCD010227778.1:0-21997 GCA_019843815.1 Montemys delectorum
GACATTGAGCCACCAACCAGGCAACATACAAAAGTGGCCCAAGGCTCCTGACACATATACAGCAGAGGGTTACCTAGTCTGGATTTAGTGTCTAACCCTCAAGAGACTTTAGGCCCCAGGGAGTGGAGAGGCCTGACGTGTGTGTGTGTGGGGGGGAAGGGGTCATCCTCTTAGAGACACTGGGAGTATGAATGGGATAAATAACTCTGGGAGGGCCAACCAGTAGAGGAGCATTGACTGGATCGTATAAAGATAAAAGTAATTTACAAAAGCATTAAAAAAAAAAGTAAGGTGACTAGTTCTCATAAAATATTTACAGTATAATTTTCTGAGAGATAGATTTAAAGAATTTTAAGAAATAGATATCCTTTTCTAATTTATGTTAAAGTATTGTGATACATTTATTTCCATCTCTATGGTCCTCAATACAATCCCTATACACAGCAACCAAAAAAATATTTTAAAAACATATATAATATGTTATTAATCTGCATAAAACCCTTCTGTGATTTCCTATCACTTGTAAGTAAATTTTTAATTGCCTACCATTGCTTCTTGGAATTTAGAGAATCTGACCCTGACCTATTTGGATAAGTTTTTTTCAGCCAGAATGGCTACACTTCATTTCCTAGAATGTGAATCTCAAGGTTTATGCCCATACTGGTGCTTCTGCCTAGAAAATTATTTCCGCTTATCTTCACATGGCTGGAACTTTCATTCATTTTATCTGAGTCCAAATATTACCTTCTGAGACAGACTATGAAGTTTTAAATTATTTTAAAGTTTATTTCTTTCCTTTTCCAGCTAATCACTGTACTTATTTACTTTATAGAACTTGGTTTCATCCACAAACATTTTTGTCCATTTACTTATATTTTAAAGCAAGTTCTTCCCACAAAAAAATATTAACCTAATATAACTTAGAGTGCCTCACTGTTATCTCTAAAAACCAAAAGTGATGTTTGCCACAAAGTAATTACATACTACATATTTTATGTGTTTACTCATTTTGTTTAGTCTGTGACTGAAGGCCACCTTTGGGATTGTATTCTTATAAAATTCTTGTGTGAAATCTTTCATCCATTATGATTATATTTCAGACCGTGCCTTCAGGACATAGTTAAATATAAAGGATGCTCTAAGAATAGACCCCTGACCTGATAGAACATGTGGTCCTATAAAAAGAGTAAGGGTTATCCTTTGTTATACTCTCCTCTTCATCAGAAGGAGTCAACAAACCAAATCTTATCATGATCCTGAACTTAGCCTTTCCAGCCTGGAAAACTTTCACAAAACAAATTTGCTTTTGTTGTTATAGAGTGAATGGCATATTTTTGTTATAGGAGCCTAGGTTAGCTGTTTTCTTGTTTGTTTTTCTGTTGTGATAAATACCGTGACCAAAAGCTACTTGGGGAAGAAACAGTTCATTTTAGATTGTGTCCCAATCAAAGTTCACCATGAAGGAAAGTCAGGATGGGAACTCAATGCCGGAACCTGAAGTTAGAAATTGAAGTAGAGGCCATACAGGAATTCTGCTTTTAGGCTGATTCCTCCAGTGTTGCTAAATTTGCTTCTATATACAACCTAGAACCACCTACTAAGAGAGGCAGGGAGGGCTAGAATGGGAGTGGGAGGGTCTCACAATAATCAACAAAAAAAGAAAGTCTCACCTATTTGCCTGTATGCGAATCCGATGTGAGTATTTTCTCAATTCAGGTTTTCTCTTAGATAATTATAGTTTGTATCAAGTTGAAAATAGACAGACAAAACAATTACAATAACAACTAAACTAACAGAGCCTGAGCAAAACTAAGCACAGGTCTATTAATTTTGAGTGCACAGACATATGTGTATCTCTTTCCATTCAGTTACAAGTATATGATTAGGTCCCAACAAGACAGTTAAAAGGTAGTTTCATAATATTTTATTTTGTATTTGTAAATATTAAGTTCTCAAGAATTATAGCAATGATACTATTTTTAAAAGATGGGAAAGAAATTGAACAAACTGATGAACTATAATGAAGCAATAAAATTTAGATGGCTCTTCTTTCCCTGTTTCCTGATCCCTGAAATGCTTTACATTCAGAGACTTCAGTTTAAGTGCTTTCTTCTCCTTCTATCTTTCCAAGCACAATTAATCACTCCCTTAATACTCCCAAAGTCCCTCACATATACTTTTATGTAGTATTGATTCCATTCTCCCCTGCTGCTAAGGCTATTTGTTAACATCTGGATCTCTCCCAATACAGTATAAAATGCTTTGGCATCAAGCCTCTATCTTGCTTTCTGCATCTTAGTATCTAACTCGGGTTTGCACAGAAATAATGCTCGAAGAAGTTTTTTTTTTTTTTTTTTTTTTTTTCAGTGAATGAGTAAATAAAACCTGAAAATAAATAATTAAGCAAATGGATAGAGGGATTTAAGCACTAATACAAAAAATCAAGGACATTCTGACTAATTGTCTTGGTTATATTTCTGAAAGATGTTATAATTGTAATTCTAAAAGACAACATTAACAAACTTGAGAACTCAAGAAAGGTGACTAGAAATGCATTTCAGGGTATGTGTTGTGCACATATATATGTATATACATATGCATATATATATATATCTGTAACTGTATAATCAATTTTAGATTAAAGAGATTATAATTAACTCTGGATAATGATGTGGGATATTCTCTGGCAAGTATTGCACTGACAGGATTCTATTCCTAGTTGGTGGTTTTTGTCTGTAGTGGTGGTGGCATCTTTTGTTATAGACTGGGTCAGCCACAGCTTTCCTTCTCTTCACTTCTCCCAGTAGCTTGTGATCCTCTTTTAACAATGACATCCCTTCAGCTGCTGTTTACTCCCTTTTCTTACTTTGACTTACAGGTTTCTATTATATCCAAAAATATACAAAACTACTTTTTAGTGTACATTTATTTAAAAATTTTAAAATATAATATATTCTGATTATGGTTTCCCATACAAGGTCCTCCCCACTTTCCCAGTGAACCAATCTATACCCTTTCTTCTATCTCTTGTTACAATACAAAGAAGCATATAATAATAATAATTAATAATAATAATAAATAAAAACGAAGAAACCAGAAAGATTTTCATCTTGCAATCTGAAGAAACAGAAACAAATTTAAAAACACAGATAGATGCAGAGACACCCACAGAAATCCAAGAAAAATACAAAACTAAAAACATAATATATATATACAAAGAAATATAATGGGACTTTCAAGTTCTTTAAAATCATAGAAATACTATGGAAATGTTTTTATTTTAATCCCAGATGTGGGACCTGGTGTGCTTTAAATTGTTCACAGCAGCTGACCATGACTACCCTTGTCCTCTGGCACAGGCATGATTTTGCCAGCTGCAGATACTTTTGGGAAGTGTGTGAAGTTTGGGATTCTGGGGACTCTAAAAAGGGTAATGTCTTAGTCAGGGTTTCTATTCCTGCACAAACATCATGACCAAGAAGCAAGTTGGGGAGGAAAGGGTTTATTTAGCTTACTTCCACATGGCTGTTGATCACCGGAGGAAATCACGACTGAAACTCAAGCAGGTCAGGAAGCAAGAGCTGATGCAGAGGCCATGGAGAGATGTTCCTTACTGGCTTGCTATCCCTGGCTTGCTCAGCCTGTTCTCTTATAGAACCCAAGACTTCCAGCCCAGGGATGGCACCACCCACAAGGGGCCCTACCTCCTTGATCACTAATTGAGAAAATGCCCCACAGCTGGATCTCATGGAGGCACTTCCCCAACTGAAGCTCCCTTCTCTGTGATAACTCCAGCCTGGGTCAAGTTGGCACACAAAACAAGCCAGTACAGGTATATAACTGTAAGAGCTCCAAGGAGGGTGAGGCTGTTGCTGCTGTTACTCTAGCTGCTGTTCTTGCTATTTGCTATTTGCTGGTTGCTTATTAGAGATGACCTAACTACAATGAAGATCGAAATTGCCCCAAGGAACTCGATGCCCCTAACCAGAAGGAAGTAGTCTAATGATATTGATACCCCATTTCCTCTCTATTCTTTCTTTCCTGTCTAGTGTTGGGGGCTTGGAAATGATAAGGGTAGAGAAGGATAGTAGAAATAAGAATGCATAAAGTAGTTGTCTTAGTCAGGGTTTCTATTCCTGCACAAACATCATGACCATGAAGTAAGTTGGTGAAGAAAGGGTTTATTCAGCTTACTTCCACATGGCCTTTGATCACCAGAGGAAGTCAGGACTGGAATTCATGCAGGTAAGGAAGCAGGAGCTGATGCAGAGGCCATGGAGAGATGTTCCTTACTGGCTTGCTTCTCCTGGCTTGCTCAGCCTGCTCTAGAACCTAAGACTTTCAGCCCAGGGACGGCACCACCCCTTTGATCACTAATTGAGAAAATGCCCCACAGCTGGAGCTCATGGAGGCACTTCCCCAACTAAAGCTCCTTTCTCTGTGATAACTCCAGCCTGTGTCAAGTTGACACACAAAACTAGCCAGTACAGTAGTCAAAAAGCCCAGGTACAGGTGACACTCAAATGTAGAGCACAACAGAATAGGAACTCTGATTTCTAATGGATGTAAAGGAAATGGTAAGGAAAGAAGGGATGGATATCCTGTTTCAGGGTGTCAGCAAAAAACTTTATTGTGGCTTTCTTCCCAGAAGAGATTTTCTGTATACTGCTTCTGCTTCTCCCTCCTCCTCCTCCTCCTCCTCCTCCTCCTCCTCCTCCTCCTCCTCCTCCTCCTTCCAATTCTTCTCCTCCTCTTCCTCCTCCTCTTCCTCCTCCTACTCCTTCCTATATTCTGTTTCAAAAAAGGTTAGAAGAATGGATGAGCAATTGGAAAAGTTGCAAGTGGGAATGAAGGAACCTGAGAAACAAATAAACAAACAAAAATTGTTCAAATGAGAAAAACAAAGATCATTTTACTCTCTTGTTTCTGAAAGAGTTGAAGAGTAGGGTGCGCAACTGAAAGTATTGCAGATAGAAATGGAAGCACCAGAAAAAGGGAGAAATAAAATCTCCACCTTATTTACTAAGATTATACAAGGCTCTGAAGAAGCCTTCACTGACTTTTGATAAAGACTGATTTCAGCTGTGAACAAAGCCTTTCATTCCCAGACTCCAGGCAGGTGTTGATTGAGATGGTTGCTTTTGAGAGTATGAATACTGAATGTAAAGAGTTATTATATTAGACTGTTATCAGTGTGGGCAGTGCTAAGGGACAAATGGATAAGGAACACAACAGATATTAGTTCACATAAGTATCATGCTGCTATTGTAGAACAAGCAATGGCTAAGTATCTAAGATCTCAAAATGCCCAGTGTGTTAACTATGAGAAATATGGTGCTTTCTTCCAAAGAAGTACACAAGTCATTTCCAGTGGCAATAATTTCTTGAACTTCTAGGCTTCCCAGAGTTTGCAAGTGTTGTGACAAGGAATACCATTGAACCAGTGAGTGTAGATCCAAGAGAAATATCCAAGGCAATGTATTCCCATCAAGAAACAAAATGGGGGCCTGGCAGCGTGAGGCCCTGCAGCAAAAAATACAAGCCATTTTCCTCTTGTCATCCAAGAAATAACAAGCAGGCAGAAAATTCACAAGTATTGTTGATCTCATACATGCTACTGTAGGAAGTACTGCTCTAGACTCAGGCACAGATGAACTTCTTACACTGTCCCCCCAAAAAACAGTGCTATAAAATAACCACTGGGGTTTATGGTCCTTTGCCCCGGAGACTATAGGGATGATCTTGGAAAGGAGTGGATTAACTTCCCAAGGGTTCATTGTGCATCTGGGAATTATAAGATGGGGATTTCAAAGGAGAAATTAAAATTATGGCCCACATAAAATATAAAATGCAAATTAACACAGGTGATAAGTTTGTTCCACTGTTATTGTTTCCATACATTAAGGGCAAAGCCATTCCAGTAGACAGAACAGGGTTGTAATTACCAGAAAATATGTGTTCTGGCAAACAGTGGTTAATGATGACAGACCAAATTTAAAGTAGCAAGTAAATGGTGTTGAAATAGAAGATATGGTGAAAACAGAAGCTGATGTGACTATTATTTCACAAAAAATTTGGAATTTAGAATGGCCACTTTAAAATGTTCATACTCAGTTTCAGGAACCACAAAGTTATTAAAATATGATAAATATCCAACAGGTTAACTGTGTGGAACCAGAAAGTTAAACAGGGATGATAACACTTATGTGTATGACATACCCATAGAGTTATGAGGAAGGAATCCTTTACAACAATGGGGTATTCAATATTTCTGCAACCCCAGGGACAGCTGATGATGAAATTAGTTCTGAAATATAAATGCTCCTAGAGAAGATACTGCAGTTTATCATCAAAAGCAATCCCAGGATGTGTCAATTTTTCAAATATTGTACATCATAGATATTCAGTTTCCAAATTTTATTGGAGGGAAGGACTGCTGAAATACCAATAGCCCTAACCTTAAAATGGTTGGCAGAAAACCTTGAAAGGGTAGGTCAGTGGCTATTAATAAGGAAAAAGTACAGGCACATGAACAGCTGGTACTAGAGCAGCTAGAAGTTCAAAATATAGAAGAGTCTACCAGTCCATGGAGTGACCATGTATTTGTTTTAAAAATAAATCAGGGGGCCGGGCAGTGGTGGCACACACCTTTAATCCCAGCACTTGGGAGACAGAGACAGGTGGATTTCTGAGTTCAAGGCCAGCCTGGTCTACAGAGTGAGTTCCAGGACAGCCAGAGCTATACAGAGAAACCCTGTCTGGAAAAAGCCAATAAAATAAAATTAAATTAAATGAATAAATAAATGAATAAATCAGGAAAGTGAAGACTGTTAACAGATTTAAGAGCAGTGAATAGAGTAATACAATCAATGGGTCCAGTATATCCTGGAATTTCTTTACCTTATTTATTAGCTAAGTCATGGCCTATAATAGCAATTTAATCAAAAGCGTGCTTTTTCACTCTCCTCTTGCATGAGAAAGATAGGTAAAGGTTTGCTTTTTCAGTATCTGTTTACAATAAAGGCTGACTAGTAAACAGATATCTTTGGAAATTTTTTCCATAGGGAATGTTAAGTAGTCCAAATTTATGTGAATATTTTGTCAAACAATCACTAAAATAATCCATAGGCAATTTCCTCAATCCATTATTTACCATTACATGAATGATATTTTGTTGGCTGTTTCTAACACAGATACTTTAGAAAAAAAAATTAAGGAAGCACAAAGAATTCTGTTATGTTGGGGTACACAGATTTCTCTTGTAAAAAAAATCTATGGGAAAAACTCTGCTAACAATTTGGGTTATTACCAGAGGCCTGAATGGCCAGTGAAATAAATTGAGGTAGTACACGGAGTTGGACAAGGTCCAGTATGATAGGTAATCTCTGGCCTTGTAACTCTCTTTATCTGTATTTGGGTTTGAGGGCAGGGATAGAAGCTGATGGCTTCTGGAACCTTAACATGCTCTTGTTTGTTTTGTGACTGAAAACTGCTGGCTTTTGGTGATTCTCACACGTCTTTTAGCAGTAGGGAATTGGGTAAAGGACCTATTTTTATGGCTCCTTTCTCTGGAAGCCAGCCAGGAGTCCCTCACTGGCCAGCAAGAAGGCCCAGAATTCGATAACTCCTTGTGAACCAGGAAGAACAGAAATAAGTCACTCACACAAACAACATGCATATCAGATGAAGCAGAAAATGGCTATGTAGTCTTTTTATTAATTTCAGATTTTCATATCTTTTAGACAAAAATTCTCTATATAAGAAAGAACTACTTCATAGATAAAATGCTATAAATGAAAAGGAAAAGATTTAAAATCTTTTACACAGGCAAATATGAACAAGTATACACATATTCACACACACACACACACACACACACACACACACACACACATTCTGGTAAGACCTGACCAACTGTTTCATCTACATTACAAGTATCCATGAATATCTATATGTATACAAACAGATATATACACATATACATTTGTTGGACGAGCTGAGCCCCAAATGCCTGCACACACATTTGGATGGATGGATGGGGCACAGTCTCCCTACTATCACCTTATTTCTCTTCTCTGTCCTTTTTATAGCAATAGTTCTTAGAAAATATTATAGATAAAAAGGTTATACAAACAGGGAATTACAGAAGGATGTTGATATTAAGTTCAAAGCAGTGCTTCACCAGGCTGTGGTGGTGTACGCCTTTAATCCCAGCACATGGGAGACAGAGGCAGGCAGACTTAGTTTGAGGCCATACAGAGAAACCTTAAAAAAAAAAAAAAAGCAGTGCTTCATTCTGAAAGCTCATTATAAGTTCGAAGCAACAGTTTCACATGGCCTCACTTTATCATAGTGCACACCTGTGCCTTCGTTCTTGGATCTAACCTAGAATGAATATTTTTCCTTTATCACAAAATTTTCCCAAGTCTATTTCTCCTTCTAATGTAATTGTAAAAGCTACTTGTATTCCTTATTAAACATTCTTTACTTACTATTTTATGAGGAATGGCCACAGTCTATTCTTGATTCTAACTTTACTATCTCTTTCTGAAAAAATAAATAAAATAATTTCTTAAACCTTTCTTCCTAAAGTTATTTGAGTCAAATCAGAAATTCTATATGATCATTAATTCATCTGAACAGTATTAATTCATGAAAGTTCATCTTTATATTGTTCTGCAGAAAATTTGCTCAATACAGTGAGCTAATGTTCAGGAATTTTTAGGGTGTGTTATAGTGACAGAAAAGGCATATCAGCTGCAAGAAGTAATCATGAGATGAAGTCTCTTTAGACCTGGCCTCTCACCTATCCTTGACCATGCATATAGGTGGGCCACCTCCAGGAAAGTCACCTGGTAGCCTGAGCCTCTCCTAGTTCCTGGGAGATTATAAAATAAGTTAACAGAAAATTCAACCACCAAAGTTACAGTTGAGAAGAGATCAGTTGCAAATTCTTAATTATTTTCAGAAATTACTGGGAGATATTAACTGGCTATGGGCTACAATTAGATTAACTACTTGAGAGTTAAGTAATTTGTTTCAAACATTTCACAGTGATTCAGACATAAATAGTCTAGACCAGTTAAAAGCTGAAGCAGAGATATCATTAACTCAGGTAGAGCAAAGACTATGAGATGTGTATATGAATCAAATAGATCCCAAGCTTGATTCTAATTTTGTTATTTTGTTTTCAACTTATTCTCCTACTAGACTTATTATGTAAATGGAGACAGTATTATGGAATGGATTTTCCTACTACACAAATGAAATAAAACAATTTAAAACTTAGATTAAAATGTTTCTGGTAAATCATAAAGGTAGAATAAGACAATGTCAATTTTCAGGAATAGACCAGGCTAAGGTTGTCAAGCTTTTTACTCATTCTGAGATTATGTTACTATGGGTAATCAGTGAAGATTGGCAAAGAGCTTGTGACAACTATTTGGGAGCAATTAATAATAAATACCCTTAAAATATCTTCAGTTTCTTAAAAAAAAAAAAAAAAAAAAAAAAAAAAAAAACCCTTATTGGATTCTTCCATGTATTATAAAGAGAATGCCAATTCCTGAAGCACCTACTCTCTATCTTAATGCAAATAAGTTGAAAATGGCAGGAAGTAGATCAGACAAAAAGAATCAAAGTAATTCAAAGCCCATATACTTAAGATAAAAATCACAATTGTATGCAATCTTTATGCTATTATTAGATCTTCCTGAATCTCTTAAAATAATTATTGACTCTCAATATGCAGAAAGAATTGTTTTTCATGTAAAAACTACTGAATTTATTCCAGATATTTCAGAATTAAACTTGCTAACTATGTAATTGCAACAGACAATCAGAAATAGAAACTATTCATTATATATCACCCATATTCCAGCAGTCATAGGAAGATCTAATAACACTTTAAAAGAAATGCTTATAAAACAAAAAGGAAGAATAAACTAAGTAGTGCTCCTTTAACTTTAAGTGTTCTGAATGCTAATGAGAAACAAACACTAGCAGTTGAGAGACACTGTGTTATAGAAAAACTGTGGAATTAAAGCTGTCTATATACTAAAGGATGTGTTAATATCAGAATGGAAGCCTACAGATATTTTGTTTATGTTTCAATGGGAGATGAAAAGTTATGAATATCATCAAAACTTATAAAATTTAGAACAGAGCAGAAGAGGTCTCCTGAAAATCTTAGCCACAGATCTGAAAAGTGTTTAGAAAAAGTTTATTTATAAATTCTTACTAAACACAGCACAATTCATGGTTTAAAACAGAAACAGGAAAATATAGTGAGGATTTGGGTTTCTTTAAAAACATAGAAATGTTATAGGACTATGTTTTTGTTTTAATCCCAGGTGTAGGATATAGGGATGCTTTACTTTGTCCATAGCAGGTATGATTTGCTTCATAATCTATAGTGTGTAATTGTTGAAAACAGTCCATGCTATATCTGGCTAGGTACAGGCAACTGTGGTCTCTCCTCCCCCATGTGGAACCACAAGTGTTGTCTGCCCAGGTTCCTGAGATTCATTGTTGTCTGGCTGCCTGTACTTCCCAAGCCATCTCCCCACTGCAGCTAGCCTGTTGAAACAGCTGTTGCTCGCTCTGATCCCCTAGAACCTTAAAATAAAAACTCCAGAGGCTTGTAATTTAACAGCTAGATTCATAACAGTAAGTGCTCAACCCACAAAATGCCCACACAAAGAAATCAGAACTCAATAGAAGCTAAGCTCCTATATTGGACAAATGTGTCCTACATTTCTAAGTCATCTACCTGTGAAACCCCCAGTTATATTATGCCTCCTGGTTACTCTGCATGAACTTGTTTTTAAGCTCCATATACATCTTAAAATTCTATGAGAATTTTTCAGCAAAATTTTATTTTTTTATATATGAGTGTTTTGTGTGTTTCTACATATAAACAATAAAAAACTCTCTCTGCTCTTTGAGAGGACTGGAGTTGAATTCCCCACATGTTAACTAAAAACTATCTATAATTCCATATTTTCTACCAGAATGAGAAACATAATAAAACAGATGAGACAAACTAGATGGACATTTAAATTGAACTTGTAAAACCAATCATAATAATAATTATATTTAATGAAAAAGGCTTAAATATATTTTAAAACAGAAACTGTCAGAAGGGATAAAATCAAGTATATATTGTCTATGAAAATTATGACAATCTGTGTATTTTAAGAAAAATATTATAGTGTGGCAAAAAAGTAAACAAGCACAAACTTCACAATAATATCTAATACAGCACTATGGACAGCAGCCAAAAAAAAAAATGGATCCAAAATAAAGACATTTTTTATTAGATATTTTCTTTATTTACATTTCAAATGACATCCACTTTCCTGGTTTCCCCTCCCCAAAAAAAAACCCTATTCCCTTCCCCCTACCCCTGCTCACCAACCCACCTTCTCCCCCTTCCTGGCCCTGGCATTCCCCTACACTGAGGCATAGAATCTTCACAGGGCCAAGGGCTTCTCTTTCCATTGATGACCAACTAGGCCATCCTCTGCTACTTATGCAGCTGGAGCCACCACCATGTGTACTCTCTGGTTAGTGGTTTAGTCCCTGGGAGCTCTGAGGGTACTAGTTAGTTCATATTGTTGTTCCTCCTAAAGGGCTGCAAAACCCTTCAGCTCCTTGAGTCCTTTCTCTAGCTCCTTCATTGGGGACCCTGTGCTCAGTCCAATGGATGGCTGTGAGCCTCCACTTCTGTATTAGTCAGGCACTGCCAGAGCCTCTCAGGAGACAGCTATATTGGGCTCCTGTCAGCCAGCACTTGCTGGCATCTACAATAGAGTCTGGGTTTGGTGATTGTATATGGGAAGGATTCCCACGTGGAGCAGTCTCTGGATTGGCCTTCCTTCAGTTTCTGCTCCATATTTTGTCTCTGCAACTCCTTCCATGGGTATTTTGATCCCCCCTTTTAAGAAGGATCACAGTATCTACACTTTGGTCTTCCTTCTTCTTGAGCTTCATATGGTCTGTGAATTATATCTTGGATATTCTGAGCATTTGGGTTAATATCCACTTATTAGAGAGTGCATACCATGTATGTTCTTTTGTGATTGGGTTACCTCACTCAGATATCCTCCAGATCCTTCCACTTCCCTAAGAGTCTCATAAATTCATTGTTTTTAACAGCTGAGTAGTATTCCACTGTGTAAATGTGCCATGTTTTCTGTATCCATTCCTTTGTTGATGGATATCTGGGTTGTTTCCAGCTCTGGCTATTATAAATAATGTTGTTAAGAACATAGTGGAGCATGTGTCCTTATTACATGATGGAGCATCTTCTGGATATATGCCCAGGAGTGGTATAGCTAGATCTTCAGGTATGTCAAATTTACCAAACTGATTTCCAGAGTGCTTGTACCAGCTTGCAATCCCACCGGCAATGAAGGAGTGTTCCTCTTTCTCCATATCCTCGCCAGCATCTGCTTCAGATGAGTTTTTGATCTTAGCCATTCTGACTGGTGTGGGGTTAATCTCAGGGTTATTTTGATTTGCTTTTAAGAAGTGTAAAAAAATAGAAAAAGAAAAAGAAACCTATATCAGCAGAAAATACTAGGGACATACTTTTCAATAAAGAAAATTTAAACATCAAAAAAAAAATGCACACACAAAGAAACCCCAAAAAACATTGTGAAAGAGAAAAGATGTTATTACCTGATAACTATAAATCTTTGAAGAGGTAGATGAGTATTATAATTGTATGTATACAACAAAACTCATAAATCAGCAATCTCATAAAGTTGAACTTGCTTTCTGTTGCTGTGATAAACAATACTATGAACCAAAACAACTTGGGAAGAAAGAGATGCATTTTGTGTACAGGTAACAATCCACCATTAAAGGAACCCAAAGCAAGAACTGAAAGCCATAACTTTGAAGCAGGAACTGAAAGGCAGACTATGAATTATCACTATTTATTGGCTTAATCCAGAGGCTTTTTTGGCATACCTTTTTTAATATAACCCAATACCACCTGACCAGGGTTGGCACTGTCCACAGTGGGATAAGTCCTCCTCTGTCAATCATTGAGCAAGAAAATGCTGTTTACAGGCCAATGTGAAGGACAAAGTTTTCTCAATTGAGGTTGCCTCTTCTAAGATGACCCTAATTTGTATCACTGACAAAAACTAACCATCACATAATAATACTAGTTAAAGACATAGGTACATGTTCTAATTTCAGTATTCTCTTGTAAATCACAGGTATAAAAAAGTTAAAAATAAACTTAAAAGGGTACTAGATGGCCTATGAATCAACTTGACCCACTTGAGAATCACAGACTGTTCTCAATAATAGATCTAATGTAGGAAAGGTAGAAGAAACGTGGTGTCCCCCTATCCCTGACAAGAGCTTGCCACTGATGAACTAAAAGCCCACACTGGACTTGAATTTAAGGACTACACATTTCTTCAATAGCACCAACATGGGTCACAAAGTTATAACATATTAGTATCTATGAGACAATCCCAGTGGTTGCAGGAACACACTAGAATTTTTACCCAGCATTCATTTCTTCACATTTCTAAATGTAATTTGCCTGCCTAGCTAACAGAGAAAAAATATATGACTTATCTAAGTTATGCTGTTTGACTTTGATTACCTTTTATGAGTTAAAATTTTATTTCTTCTCTTTACATCCCAATATCATCCTCCTCTCTTTCCTGTTTTTGCTTCTCACATCTCCTTTCCCACTCTATCCCTTCTCTGAGGAGAGTAGCTCCTGAGTACCAGCCCCAACACCACCACCACCACCACACACAAGCACATCAGTCACTGCAAAACTAGGCACATCCCCTCTCATTGAGGCCAGACAAGGGTTCCAAATTAAGGAAACAATATCCACAGACAGAGAGGCAGCAAATTCAAGGACAGCCCCTACTCCAGTTGTTGGGGGGGTCCCTCATGAAAACCAAGCTGCACATCTACTACATATATGCCTGGGCCTAGGTCTAGTCCAGGCTCTTTCTTTGATTGGAATTTAGTCTCTCGGGACTTCCCAACACTCCAGATGATTTGAATCTTCCTGTGTAGTTCTTATCCTCTGTGGGTCCTTCAATTCTTCCCCTAACTCTTACACAAGACTCCCCAAGCTCTGTATCTGTTTGAGTCAGCTGTTAGGTGGAGCTTCTCAGAGGACAGTTATGCTAGCTATCCTGCCTGCAAGCATACAGAATATAACTAATAGTGTCAGGGATTGGTTCTTTCCGTAGATTGGTCTCAATTTAGGTCATTGGTTGGTCATTCCCTTCATCTCTGTTCTATCTTTGTACCTGCACATCTTGTAGGGAGGACACATTTTAAGTCAAAAGTTTTATGGGTGGGTTGCTGTCCTTATTCTGCCACTGGGGGTCCTGTCTGGCTGCAGAAAATGGCCACTTCAAGATCTATATCTCACACAGCTAGGAATTTCAGCTATTCAATTATAGGATCAGTATAATACAATTTTCTATCTATACTAATATCATAACACCCGTTGAATTAGTAATTGAATTTTTCCTATCCTGAAAACAGACATCATTATGAGTGAAAGCCAGAGTTTACCTGTGTTCTAGTGATTCAATTAAACAGTTGGGTTGTGCCTTCAGTGATGAACACAACCAGGAAGATACAAGTACATATTTGATTTACAACTTAAATAACATTTATGGCTAACAAAAGAATTCTAAATTGGAAAAGTCATTCATGACAAAGTTGAGGCAATGTTTATGAGGTGGCCAAGAAAGAACGTTGAAATGACATCTTTGTATTTGTAAAATCTTTGGGTACAAATACGCATGAGTGTCCTTGTGTGTGTGTATGTGTGTATATGTGTGTGTGTGTGTGTGTGTGTGTGTGTGTGTATGTTTATGTATGTGTGTGTGTGTGTTATGTATGTAAGTGCAGGTGAATAGTTGATGCAATACATTTGTAAAGATCAGAGGAATGAAAGATGATATACTCCTCTCCTTCTCCTTGAGATCTCTTTTGTCCCCCTCTGATACAGTGTACTCAGGTAAGCTCTTCCATGTACTTCCCTGGCCTTTCTGTCCTTGCTTTAAATCTTGTCAGAGGAGGACCGAGTTTAGTGCATCCCATTTTATATGGATCCTGAGGATTCACACTCACACTTGCAGCTTACATAACAAGCACTTTATCCACTGAAACCTCTCTAGTTTTACATTTTCATTTTCCATTGAATTTGCCTTCTTTTAAATATTATTGAATGTTCAATGTACATTTGCCTCTTTTCAAGTCTGCATATCATTCAGATCAGCTGCTTACCTGTTTATCAGCTGTTTCCACAGAGATTCATTAGCATAGGCCCTAAGCCAAAATAGAAAGTGTCTTCTCTATTTATGTCATCTCTTGCACACTATTTACTCTCTCTCTCTCTCGACCACCCAGGAGACTACATATGGACCCCCTTTCTCTTTGTGTTTATGATAGTTTGAGTAAACATTTTAAGTATTTTAAATTTTACCTGTAACTTATATAAGTATTTGGAACATTTAGCTTCCTGGAAGTATTTTAAAGCACAGAGAACAAAAATTTCTCCAAAATGAGAAAGGGCTTTTTGGAAATATTACTTGAGTGTTGTAGATTTCTCACTTAAAAATTGGAAAGACTTATGAAATTCCATGGAGATAGAATTGTTTCTGACTAAGAACTTTATATAAGGCGTTTGTACATTTTCTACTTCTTTATTGCAAGAAATGCAATGAATGCATACCCCTTGAAAAATGAACACTGGGGTCAAAGTTACTTTATGTACATGTCAGAGTGGTACAGAAATTCCCTCAGAATATGAATGTGAAATTGTGAAGAATGTTAAATATTAATCTAAATAATTAGTCTAAAGAGTGGATATCTGCACTGTTTAACTCCCACTGGGAAAAAGAACTGACCAGATCTGGCAGAGAACTGACAAAGGTAATGGTTGTCCACTCAATGTTTGATTTCCTGTTACGAATTGCTAAGATATATAATTCAAGAGCCTTTTCTAGGCTGATACTCAAAGTTCCCCTTTTTAAAATTTTTTTAATGAATTTATTTTTTATTAGATATTTTCTTTATTTACATTTCAAATGATATCTCCTCTCCTGGTTATCCCTCCGAAAAAATATCAAAAACAAAAACAAAAAACAAACCCTCTTTTCTCCCCCCTCCTCCTGCTTACCAACCCACCCTCTCTCAAGTTCCCTCTTGATTACATGATGAAATATAAACATTAAAAAATGCACATAAAATGAGGAAAGAACAGGTCTAGAGCAATGAGTCAGTAGGTAATAATACTTGGTACCTTTGCAGATGAACCTGGGGTTCGATTCTCAGCATCTGCATGATGGTTCACAACCATCTCTAATCCAGTTGCAGGAGATCCATTTGAGCACCAAGCATGCGCAATGGACACAAGCATCAATTCAGACAAAATAGTCATACATATGGAAAACCAAAAGTGTTTAAAGAAACAAACAAGACCAAGAAGCTCTCTCTCCACTTTGACTAAAGGTTTACTAACACAACTACTTTATAGACACCTATTCTGCAGGTCTACTGACTACTGATACATATCTACATAGGTCATGAGCAATTAGTGTTCCTTTCCCATCATAGCTCACTGTTCACCTGGGGCAAGATACAAAATTTAGTGATTTTTGTCAGATGGAAACATGGACATTCAGACACATACATAGACACACACACACACACATACACACACACACACACACACACACACACATATGCATATGTACATGTATGACAGCATAATTTTATTATGTAATATTTATTTATATGTGTGTATTTCAGTAAGCAGTTTCCATAATAGTATGACAATTGACTGTAAGTAAGATTTAACAGAATGAAGCACAAGTTCTCAGACAGTGGAATGGCCAGCAGTTTAAAGATCTAAATTCAACCTTATTCTTGATATGTCAGACTATCCCTAAAGTCTGTTGATTTTGTTTTCATTATACAATCAGATGCTATGTGCACTGCTAATTGAGGTTAAATTAATGAAAGAAAAATAGTAGTTAACAATATTAACCTTCTCACACCCAACTCTTCTTCTTCATACTTTATTGATTAAATTTGTTGTTTGATAATTTGTATATGAATGTTATGTACTTTTATTACTCTTTATAATATATTCATTTTTTTCTTCCTTCATATCTCTGTCAACTCCCTTCCCAACCATTCTCATTCCCAGACTCATGATCTTTAAGTTTTCCTTTGTGGCCTATTTGTTTTAGCTAGGGCCATCTGTGTGACTATTCAACTATAAATAGCTCTTGGGGCCTGATATGATTATCAGTGACTATAAAACTAAATCCAATAACTCCCCTTACATCTGTTGTAGAAAGCAGCACAGGAGTGAGAGGGAGGGCCTCCTAAGTCTCTGCTCCATCCTTATCCTAGCCTCACTGATGATGGGCTTATTCTTGTGCAAACCTAGAACAGGCATTTTCAGTTGTGACTTCATGACTACAACATGCATGGATAACATTTCACAGCCCTTTCTCTATTTTCTAGTACTAGATTTTCCCCTCTCTTCCAAAATGGTCATTGAACCTAAAAGTTGGCAAAAAAAAAAACAAGCAAACAAACAAACAAACAAACAAAACCTCTTTTAGGGCTGAGCACTCATCTCTCTCTTACTCTTGGCACCTTGTGCAGCCACTGTATCTACGTTCACCATTATTCACTAGAAAAAAGACGTTCCTAGTTAATTAGACCCTATTCTTAAGCAATTTTCCTTTGTATGAAGGACTTACTTGTTCTAGCATTTCAGTAAAGACAAAGTAAGTAAATAAATCTGATTAGATAAACATATTCTGAAGGCTTACATTAAGTATGCACCAGCAAACTTGAAGGACAGCTTTAAAAATCAATCAAATCCCTCCCTCAGTGCTCAAGGAACCCCACCAAAAAAGACGTGGAAAGAGTAAGAGCCAGAGGCACAGAATACACCATGAAAAGAAGACCCCGCTAAATCAACATGAACAAAGCTCCTGCGTTCTCACAGAGACTGAGGCAGCAGCACAGGGCCTGCACAGGGCTATACCACATCCTCTGCATATGGACTGTGGCTTCCAGTTTAGTGTTTTTGATGAGATTACTAAGTGAGTAAACAAATAAATCTCTAATTTCTATGCCTTCTTTTAGACTGTTTTCCTTTTCTTAGTTTGTCTCATTCAAGTCTGATGTGATAGTTTTTGTTTTATCTTATTATGTTTTACATTGTTACACTTCAAAACAGTGGATGAATGAAAGGCAAATGAACACCTAGACACCAATGTAAAGATTAACATCTGAAATGTCACTTATACATGCTGGGCAAGAAAGAGAATCAGTTTTCTCCAATAGAGTAATACTGGGTATTTAATAAAAATTAAAAAATGAAAACTAGGACTGCCACATGAACCAGCACATTGTACACAGAGATGCTTAAACATCTACATTCCTTTATACTACTCTATTCACAGAAATAAGAAAATGGAATCAAAATAAACATGCATTAACTGATAAATAGATAAATTTGTACACATTGAAATTCAGTCATTCTTAAAAAAACAATGAAATAATGAAAGGAAACTAATGAAATTCACAAATGACATTATATGAGGTAAGCTAGGTTCAGAAAAGATGGGAATTACATGTTCTCTTCATACTCAGAACCTAGATTCTTATACACATATAATGTATTATGTGTGTATGCATGTATGACTGTATGTATGTGTATGTATGTATCCATGTGTGTGCGCACACATGTGTGTGTGTGTGTGTGTGTGTGTGTATGTGTGTGTGTGTTAGTTAATGAATGTGTGTGGGGGCAAGAACTGTACAGGGGCCTATGAGAAAAAAAGAAACAAATTTTAATTCTGAATGAGTTTATGGACATGGAGGAGAGAAGGTAGAAGGATCAATCAAACTAAGCATCTATTTAAAAGAATAAAACTTGTTACTTAGTAAACTAATAAAATACACAGATAGGTTGAGGTTTTATACAGCAGAAATAGCTTCAGTGATAAAGATAAAAAGACAACCGTCATAACATAAATTTGGTAGGTTCCAAATTGACAACTGTCAAATCATTAGTGAGATCCTTCTCTAGAAATTTATAATACTGTTGAAAATAGAAATAGAGGAGCTGAAAGGGAGCTAGTAAATCACACACTGGAGCAAATAACTCAGGAAAAGGAGCATACAAACAACATCTGAGCTCAGGTCCTCGAGATTCACATTTATTTGTCAGAACTTTCTCTCCTCTTGCTTGCCATTTGTTCTCCCATTGGAATGTCTGCCTTCTGTAAAGGCTCCCACCTCAGTCCCCATCTGCACTCAGAAAGACTGTCAAATTCCTTCTTCTCCCCTTATCCCACAAAAAACCATTTGTTCTCTGACTGAAATATGACCACTTTGGGACAAGAACAGTTTGTGAAGGCAGAGGTGCGGAAAGATTCAAGATTTAATTCAGATAAGACTAAATTATAAACCATGTCCAGGAGCTGTATCCACATAGGTGTGATAAGAGTTGTCCCACAAATGTTGTCTTAAGTCTAACTCTCATTGAGACATTACTGCATGCTCAGAAGTATCAGAATCAGTGAAAGACAAATAAGAAAAAAGTAAATAAAACCTATCAAAAAGAAAAAAATCAATAACCAAAGATAGGCTGGGTTTTCAGGTCAGTGGTAGAATCAGGGGCTCAGTATATGCAAAATATTAACTCAGTTGCCTGGGACTTTACAAGACAAACCCAAAACAAAGACAGTATACAACAAAAATGCTTTTTACATTATAATAAATAAACATGGATGTGTGCAAAAAAAATGATCATGCCTGTGGTCTTTATGAGAAATATTTTAACTAGTGACATCATTATAATTCACCCTGTATATATCTCCAAGTTCTTTTAAAAGAAAATAAAAACTCAATTCTATCTTGCAAGGAAATACAGTCTTATTTCATTTCAAGCTCTCAAAGGTTATTGACTTATAAACTTTGAAAGCACATGCTTTGAAACACAGAACAAACACTAAAACACAGAACATTTTCATGAAAAAGATCAAGTCAGGTGCACAGAAAATAAAAGTTACCTGAAGAATCAAATCTTTTAGTGGATTTTCTTGAAAAATGAAAAAAGATACCCAATGCTCTGCTCAATAATCTTAGCAGAGCCATTGCTAGAAAAGGTATACAAAATTATGTGGTTTAAAATCACTAAATAAAGCTCTTAGTGACAGGGAGCTCTCTAAGGTCTACCCTGCAGAAGATAGCAGACACAGACTTCTCCAACCTTTTACCAAGTGTCTAAATAAAGTGTTTTAAAAAGAACTATAAAATAAAATAACTGAATAAAAATATAAGATAATGTTATCTCTTCTCAGAAAGCACATCACTTATCATCTTGAGCCATAGTTCTGTTGATTTGGTTAGTTTATTTTTATTTGTTTTTCTTTACTTGTAAGACATTATCTCACAGTGCAGCTCAGGCTGATCTGGGACTCACTATGTCACCTAGGCTGGCCTTACCTCGCAGCAACTCTGCCTCAGCCTTCCAAGTGCTAGAATTACAGGGGCAATCTACTTTATATTAGTGTGACTTTCAAGAGCAAATGTCACTCATTCCTAAGGCTAAACACTGACAGATCATTAGTCAAAGTATCAGTGAAGTCCCTACTGCAATTGTGAGCAGTTATAATAAAATTCAATTTCTGATTATCTTCCTCATGTTATTTGTAAGGAATGCTATTACTGATGAAGCATAGTAAATAATAGATTACTATTGTAGTTGCCTCTAAAGATTAGTAAGTAACTTAGTGGGGAAAATTAATTCCCTTTTTAAGTATTTCTTTAAAAATTCAACCTGACCATATGCTTTGGTTTCCTAGCTACACAAAATGAAGAGTGACTCTGAATCCCGTCTCACTGACTAACAATCACATTGTTGTTTGAACCAGTGCCTGGCTAGACACTGTAACATGGTAGTAAACTCTAAAAAGCTAAGGAGGGTTTAGATTTTGTGAAACTACTAATTAGGCAAAAAGACGCAGCATGGACTGGGTAGGCATCTTTCCTAACTTACCACTCAGAAACGTAAAGGTTAAGAGAAAGCTTTGGCACATCAGGACGTACACAGACAGCAAAATAAGCTACCTTTACTCGGATTCACTAAACAGATCCAGAAAGCAAAACCCCAATTCAGGAACAACCCCACATAACTAGAAATTAGTTTTGCAGTCATGAAGTTAAGAAGAGATAAAAAAAAAACAAAACAAAAAACAAACAAACAAAAAAACCCCACCAGAACATTTTTAAATGTCTAACCTGTATTTTGTCCACATGTTCTTCCATGGCACTCCACTCTGCTCTTCTGTTCTCTCATTTTCCTTACTCTCTTATTTAGATCCTGATAGTGGTTCACTGGGGACCTCAACATACTTGACATGAAGCATAAGCATGAGCGTGTGTCCAGCCTGCCTTCCACATGTTCACCTGGTCTGGGCTTTCATAAATTCATATATACTTGATAGCAGTTAATCATGTGCCTTACTACTTAAGTAGTATAATTGACTTGAGACCAAAAGTTAAACGGACCTACTACTATTCAACCCAGTGACTACAAAATCAGTCTTCCTAGGGTTGCTTCTTATGTCCATTACATTAATTAAATTCTGTCCAAAGTTACCATCGCTGAAAATATAGCTGGATAACAATTAAATAACTGGAAATACAAGGTCAGTAGATGTGTGATAAATTTTGTATGGGTGTTGGAGGGGAATAAGGACACTTAGTAAAACAAAGTACAATCTCCAGAAAATGATTAGTTCCTTCGCCCATGGTTTCTTTGAAGACTGATCAGGCCAGTGTTTTTCTATGTGACATACTCATTAAGTCGTGTGTCTGATGCCATCTCACAGTGACAAAATACTTGAAAGTTTACATTAAAAATGAAGACATCACAGAATGCATTTCTATTGCTTTT